>VYZX01023981.1:0-14297 GCA_013401335.1 Brachypteracias leptosomus
TGTACCAAACTTAAATGGCTCGTACTTTAAAGATACTGATGAAACCATTAAAATGAAGAACTATTCATTTGGAACAATGTATTCTACCTCATACCCTCCCTCACTGCTGATACAAACTCGCATGATAACCTTAATTCTTGCAATTCAGTTTTCCCCTCAGAAAAGTAGAAAAATATCTATTTACCTTGCAGCAAAATGGAGACTTAAATAATTGGAAAAAAAGAAAAAGCGTGTGGGTCCCAAAAGAACTATAGGTAAAGGGGGGTGTGTCAGTATTCAGTGACATCCCCTCTCTTTTTTTTTCATGAGAGAAAGAAGATGACTGATACTGCTGATGACCAAATCTCTGCAAAGGAGGTATCATTTACAGTCTCATAATGGGTATAACATCTATAAAAGCAATACTCTATGTTCATACTCCTGCTGAGACAAAATACAGTGGCATAGTCTAAAGCAAACATAGAGTTAAGACTTCATGCAAAAATTTACCAATCTTAGATGAAAGGTACTAAACAAATATTATTGCTGTTATTACTGTGTGTGGAGCAGCACTACAGGCCTTTTTGGAGGGCTGACTTCATGGAAAATCTTTGTCATTTCCATAAAAAATATTATGTTAGAAATTGGTATAGCCTTTATAACTTTATAGAGCTATAAAATGTGATGGTTCCAATATTAAACTGCAGTGAAAAGTAATGTAAACAATATAAAAAGTATACAGGAAAAAATCTATTTATTAATGATACAAAAAGTATTCAGGGAAGAAATCCATATTAAGGGTTGGAGGGTCCAACAAGA
This sequence comes from Brachypteracias leptosomus, assembly GCA_013401335.1. Lineage (NCBI taxonomy): Eukaryota > Metazoa > Chordata > Aves > Coraciiformes > Brachypteraciidae > Brachypteracias > Brachypteracias leptosomus. The sequence continues at coordinate 799 of VYZX01023981.1, forward strand.
AACTAAGTACTTTACAAATGCTGCTTATAAATCTTTCCAAAGTTGAAAGTAACTTACAAATATTTCAATGTGATGGATTTTCACTTATGTTAGTTTAACTGATTGTGTGTCATAACTGCACTAAATACATACACCAGCAAGATAAAATCTCTTAAGTGTGTATTGAGGACTCAGAAAAGAGAATCAGCAGGTTGTAGAGATAACATAGGAAAGGAATTAGCAGGTGATTGTACAGGAGTTTCCAGTTTCTTCCTCTTGTGAAGGTTCACCTCTCACCCTATACCATTACTTGCTGTTGCTAGGTATTAATATTTTGTGAATGATTGTTAAATTTAGTGGAATTACACTCTCATGAATTTCACAGAATTAGGGACCAGGGCTGAAAAAATGCCAAATAAGCTTTGAGGTTTACTGGTATTCTCTCATCTTTAAAGACAGATACTGTGTAAAAGTTTAATGGATTGTTCCTACCCCGGCGTATTCTATAGACATCTGTCAATTTTATCAGTCACTATCACTAGATTCATTTGTTTACAGAACACGAATCAGTGAGAAAAATCTGTGCATCTAAAACTCAATCTGTATCCTCTGTTTCTCTGTAATAATTCAAAAAAATAGCAACTTTTTGATCAGCTACAAGAGCAGTTTATAATGCTATGCTCAATTTCCTATTACTAATATTTCATTCCCACCTTACATCACTGAGGTATATTATGGTCTTGTTACCTTAAGATGAATAAAAAACAAGATTAGAAGAATTTCAAGTCATTTTGTCATGAATCACAAACCAATAGCATAAATTCTTTTTCAAAAGAGTTTTTCTAAAACTTCTTTCACTTTTGTTTGTACGTCTTTGAAATCAAAATACGTTTTGAATTACAAAACTATTATGGAAATTTAGAAATATAGAAAATTATTTGTAAATTAGTTGAAAAGGTTAACACACATCTTATTGATAAGTGAGAAAATATCTGTCAGAGTAGCCTCTCTTACTTACTTGTCCAAGTACAATTCAGCAAACCTCCCAAAAATATTTCAAAATAGTTGACTAATGAAGTTGTTGTAAGACTGGAGTCCACAACAATTCTTCATTATAACATCTGTGTAAAACTTGTCAGATGGTTCTCTTTAATTCTAGACTGAACTGATTGCTGAAGTACAGAAAAAGCAGAGAAATTATCAGATGATCATGCAGGTAGGAAGGTTTGAGCAGAGGAAAGTGGCTGTCCTGATGTATAGGACGGCATTACTTGTTGCTAGCAATTCAAACATCAACGGAAACAGTCCCAAAGATTACATTTCTTTACATTCAAATGCTGAATACCTAATAACAGTCTCATTTTATCTACTGCAAATACAGAAATGTCTTTATGCAATTTACCTGATCTTTATCATAAAAAAGAAAGCAGAGCCAATGTAAGACAATCAGTTTTATGCAGATACTAGTAAACATTCCCTGGGCTAGAGTTTGCCATGAGCTTTGGTATTTTAAAACCTGGCTTCATACTAGTAATGCTATTTTTAGATCACAAAATTCTGAGATTAGTAAAATTTAAATATCTCTATTACTAAAGGTTGCATTTACATAAAACAGAAGGGAAATTATTTTTTATACATAAGTTTTAATTTATATGACAATTCTAAGATTGATGCTTTTAATTTTCAAACCATAAGTTCAACAAAATAATTATGTTGCTCGCTCTCAAATATGCTATTTAGCTATTTTTATTTTATTTGAGGTACCATACTATTAGCTAGCTTTGGTGGCCTATTTTCCATTGTTCTAAAGACTGATACAATAATACTTGTAATTCAGACATTCTTTGGATGTTTTGATCTTGATATATATTAGGGAACAAAAGTACTGAGGTATGAAGATGTCACATTGATCTTCAGATGTTGGTTTACATTTCAAAAGGTAAATAGAGTTAGAACAAACAAAGGTGACTTAGTAGACAAATTTTTATGTTGAATATTTCAAAATGTCCAGTGTGGTTTGTTGCTGTGCTATGATGTATCATAAACAAGTTAACAAATCTAGTTTTGCTTCAGAAACAATTTTTCCACTGACTGTATAGTATTTTATAATGTGGAACATATTGCAGTAACTCATAAGTAAATTTGACAAGAGTGTTTGGAAGTGTATAGGGGCTTAGGCTGCTGTTAATTGGTAGCCTCAGCAGAACCTGAACACTATTGCCAGTTTAAATGTAGATTGTCATGAAAGTTTAATCCTCTTTGGATGGGAGGGTAGACTAACTCTGCAGCATTGACTCTTATGATCTTTTTTGGGAGCTATTTTATTTATTTCTATTACAGACTGAGAAAAGGCAAAGAAGAAATGCTGTGTGGGATTGACCTTGCAGAATCAAGGCCTTTTGCAAAGGTTACAAACTGTTCACCCATCTTTATGGAAGACCAGGGTGGAGGATAATAAACAAGGAAATACTGAGAAGGTAAAGACTTATCTTTTTCATCACGCTTGTTTTGTCTAAACTTCACTTGATGTGTCTAGAGCTTCATTTTACTTGTCTTAGCTGTGACAGCAATTTCTCTAATTGACCAGGTGTCTAAGGTTAATTACTTTTACTTTTGTCTGTCTGTGTATGGTACAGCCATAGTTTTATATGGATAGCAATAACAAAAGCTTGATGTACATAGAATGAGTTATTTGCCATTCTTATATGAAGATGTAGTGTAGAAATGTATGATGTTGGAAACCTTGAGAAGAGAAGACCCAGGGTATGGCATGAATGAATAAAGGTATGGGTTGATAAGATATGGGACAAAGGCTTTACACTGGAGACCACCAGACATACTAGCAATCAGTGAAAAAAATACAAAGCTGGAGCTGGACGTAACTGGTACTAGGGGTGAGAAGGAGAACAAATAGTATCTAATGTACATAAAGGGTATAGTAAATTTAGATGTAACCTGNCAGATAAATGAAAGGAAATAGCTTTTAGTGCACTGTTCTGTCACGGGAAAATAATAAATCAACAACCTGTGAACTCTAGGTCCATTTGAAGCATGTTTAGAGCCCTCATTAACCTATAGAGGCCAATTTAAATAGAAGTCATTTAATGAAGACACAGAGGGGATTTTTAATAATTTATTATTATGGAAGAAATGGAAACAAGCTAAAAGTGATAAAGATGACCAAAATGATAATGAGATCCAAAAGTGGCAACATAATCACCTGAATTATGCAACAAAGGCTATTGACAAGGCACAGACACTAAACTGCTGCATAACTTAATACAATAAAGTTTAAGGGGCTTTGGAGATGTAGCACAACAGCAGGAATTAATGATTTCCTGCTCTCAGGCAGGAACTACTTGTTTTCTTTTGGAAATTTAATTTATTGGGAAGCCTCCTCAGTAGAGAGCATAGGATTGACATATGGCTGTTTAGTGGTACAACCGACTACTTTAGGCTAGGTACAACAAATTATATTTAATTTGACTGAAATACCTGCAAGATAAAGATAATATTATTTCAGCTTTCCCCCCTCCAGGATTACACAAGAAGGTGAAGTGTTTCTCTAGTGTATTTTAATGTGCAAATATATCAATATATATAATGAATGAGGAGTGAAGGAGCTCTTGTAAAGTTCTGTATGGCATACATTATCCTATTACATTAAAATGCAAGTTAAGTGTCTTTGTAGACAACAGGATTTCCACCCCAGAGACACCCCAGACCTCTGTTCATACTCATGCAGAATAAAGTCAAATCTACTTTGGCAGGCACAGAAGGTGGAGTGCCTAGCTCAGGCCAACACTTCACTGAGTTAGCAGTCATGTGTCTCTCCCTGCCTTTAACTGCCCTCTAGGGAGTTATGGCAGTTTCATACTTGATAAGCAACCACAAAACTCACTGAACACTCACTGAAAGGACTGGGCTCCTTTCAAAAGTAAGTATCAGCCATCATGTGCAGTCATGGTTTCATACAAAAGAGAAAAATAATTCCAGAAGCTAAATCTCTGTCCCATCCAAGTGCTCTGACCAGGAATTGACATGTTCATCTAGTAGCCTTTCTCATTCCCTCTTTCTTCCTATTCATGATTCTCTTCAGTGAAGACTGAATTCTTTGCGTTGCTCCATGGTGACAACATTTCTACTAAAGACCTTGTGAGTGTCTCATATTTCTGTTCCCAGAACAGCCCATAGTGGCTTCTCTATCATTGTCTTCTAAGAGGTGAAAGTTTGAGGTTTGTGTCCTACATGTCCAGGGAGGAAACTGAATACAAACTGCTTTCTTCCAAAGTGCTATAATCACTATGTAACAAGATGCTACCATGACCAGCTATGTTTCAGAAGAAGGGAATGAGCTCTGCTCCATTTTTGAAAACAAAGACAAAGATGCCTGACTTTCAGAGAGGCTTTAGATCAATGGTTAGGGCTGCTTCCATGGAGTTTTCTGTAAGGTAGGTGAAAGAAAGGATTTAACACAATTCTGCCTTCATCCTTTGCTAGTTGCTATATATCCGTTGCATACTAAAAGTACTGATTTTACCTGCCTGTCTGGTCAGCATGCATTTTTCACTGTTACTCTCTATACACATATAAAGATTGCAGGCATCTAGAGTGGGATCCCCAGTTCTATTCTGAAGGATGGAGGCTCACCTAACAACATCACAATATCCATCTTTTACTAACAGAAAAATTAACTCATTAATAAGGTTTTGATGCATGCTGTTTTGTAGAGAATGATTAGACATGACTAACAATGCAATTAATGTAACCTCCACATCTACAGTTTTCTAACCAGCTTTTATGTCATTGTAGAATTTGATTATGTAACTAATATAAAAATGAAAAAGAAGTATTATAGTGGCAATTATATGAATACTTTGTCTTGAATTCTAAAACCAAAAAAAAGAAGCCCATCTTTCTACAGAATAAAAAGAAATAATGATATACATTGCCTAATAGCCAAAAGACTTTTTCAGAGAAAAGGAATTCTTGTTACTGCTCAGCTGCCTTATGAACACAGGATTATTTAGTATTTTTGGAGTATCCACATACAACTAGCGACGTTTATGCCTATCATGCCTCTATTCCTGAAAGACCCCAAGTCACAGATTCAATTGCATTCTGCTGTCATGTGGTACACCATTTCCATAACCTTCACCAATCCAAATCAGAAGTTGCCTTGCAGTGGTCAAGAGCTATGACATCAGCTTTGTCACTATTGCTCTGTGTAGTTCTTAGTGTGATGTTGCCATGGCTACCCACCAGTGAACGAGACATCCACTCTGCTGCTGCTGGTCTAGTAAATGTTTAGTACAACATTGTTGGCAATGTTGGGGATTCACTAAAAAAAACCATTTTACATTGCATTACAAGCAGTTCAGAAAATCAACTTTTGTCTCATATGACCAATCCTGAACACTCAGGGAAAATGCTCTCTTATCCTACCACACTCAAATCTTTTCTGCTGTCTTAGGGACAGTAATATACAGTGTTATTGAAGGAAAAGCAGCAGAATGACACTGTGGCTTTGAATTTAGGATGCTTACCTGGTAGGAGTTCTACATTCCTGTGCCTGTACAAGCATTGGAACACAACAAAACAGAACTGAGCAAAATAGAATTACTTTAAATGGGAAATTGATAATACCCCAAAATGCATAAATATTCAGAGATTGGTACTTGTTCTGGGATGTGACAAATAGTATATAAAACCATGGTAGGGTTTAGTAGTTTTTCTGTTGTTGTTATTTATTTTTAAATTATTATTGATTTAGTGGGTGAACACAAATTTTGAAAGTTTTGTAAGTGTAACAGATTGTTTCGTTTGCTGACATTGTAAATTGCCTCTGTGCATGGAAAGATTATGGAACAGATCCTCCTGGAGGTTATGCTAAGGCACATAGAGGACAGGGAGGTAATCCTAGGTAGTCAGCATGGCTTTACTAGGGGCAAGTCCTGCCTGACCAACCTAGTGGCCTTCTACAATGAAGTGACTGCATCAGTCGACAAGGGTAGACCTATGATGTCATCTATCTGGACTTCTGCAAGGCCTTTGACACGGTCCCCCACAACATCCTTATCTCTAAGTTGGAGANTGAAGACAGGCTGAGGGAGTTGGGGCTGTTCAGCCTGGAGAAGAGAAGACTCCAAAGGAACCTTATAGTGACCTACCAGTATCTGAAGGGGGCCTACATAAAGGCGGGGGAAGGTCTATTCAAAAGGGTTTTAAATGATAGGACCAGGAGTAATTGTTTTAAGCTAGGAAAGGATAGATTTAGATTGGATATTAGAAAAAAGTTCTTTAACATGCCGGTGATAGATCACTGGAATGGACTGCCCAGGGAGGTGGTGGAGGCCCCATCCCTGGAGTCATTCAAGGTCAGGCTTGATGGGGCTCTGAGCAGCCTGACCTAGGTCGAGATGTCCCTGCTTCTGTAGAGAGGTTGGACAAGATAACCTCTAAAGGTCCCTTCCAGCCTGAAACATTCTATGATTCTATGAAACATGCCTATCCATGGCTTACTTTTGGAGTCACCAATTAACTGGATAGAGGTGAGAAAGTCCTGGGTTTAGAGCCTTTGTGTGGTATTTAACTTGATTTATATTTGTCTTTGTGCTAAAAATTACTGAAACTGACATAGTGGAATATTATGTTTGTTAATTGGTGGAATAATCAATCAAAGCAACTAGAAAAGCACATTGAAAAAGTCATAGTTCAGATGTAAATTGAATTCCTTGGTAATATTCAGCATAATAAAGTTTTAGTGCATTCAGCCATATTTATATGAAACATTCAGCACAACAGGGACCCTGCAGGTTTGAGAAAATGCTTTGTCTCCATGACTGAATATTTATTAGAAACTGGAGATACCAATTTTAATTCCAAAAGGTAGCACCATTTTAAGTAGTTCAGTAATCTAAGATGTGGCCAAAAATAAAATGCATTGCCAATAAGCTTGACTATAGACTTGAGTATTCAAATCTAAAAGATTTAAAGTTAGAAATTTAAAACATCCACTGAAATTGTTGCTTTAATAGGTATTAAGTATTGATACTCAATATAATTCACTTGGTTGTATAAATATGGTCTTGTTATCAGTGCAAAACCTTCCTCCTGGGAAAAAACTCTGAAGTAGACATTTATTAAGTCAGTCTGATTAAATCTTGGCTCTAGGAAATAGTGCCATATGAGCTGGGGTTTAGGCAATCAAACTGAGATGAAATCCATATTACAACTTTCCAATCATCTGGATGATAATGCAAAGTTTTGCCTGAAGAAGAAGCAAAAGAACAGAAATATTTGATGATGTGGTATTTCCATGGATATTCATGCTCTAATGAGAAGAACACAACATGAACCATGATTTTTCTTATTTATTTTTTTTTTTTAAAAAAAAAGCATTATGAATTAATGTGACGTCACCATCACAAAAAATGCACGAAAAAAATTAGAGGGCCAATACTGATAATTCTTGGAATATTTGGCTTCTCTTCTAAACACCTCTATGTGTAAAAATTTATCCTGTAATAGAGGTTTTGGCTGGCCTTCAACTTGGCAGATAACCAGGCCCAGTCTGAGAGTTTAGAATCACTTCATGTTTTTGTTTCATTTTTTTGTGCAGTAAAGTGAAAACATCCTCTAAGATGGTAGAGTAAACAATTTTTGGAAGTGCCTATTCCTGGATTTCATACTAGGAAGAAAGGTTTGAAATGAAACCTTAGGAAACATGTTGACTGGCTAATAAATTTCCCCTTCTTGAAATATTCTTTAAACATTGAAAGTCACTGGAATCTTTCATTTTAGAAAGACAACTACTTGTTGCTCCTTTGATAAAGAGATCAGAAATAATTTATGTGAATTCTAGAAAGTTTAGAAGCCCTTTAAATTATTTCTCTTTTCTGTGATCCTTTTGAGACTTTGTCAACCTCCAAAGTTACCACTGGAATTTACAGTAGTTTGTTCAGGACTATAATTTTATAGTTTGAACTACTGGTTTGATTCTAGCTTTTACTAAGCAAACTGATAAGTTAGTATTACATACATACATTCATTCAACATACATTCGGAGCATATTGTCTTTCAGACTGACTTTTACATTATTTTCTTAGAAAAATAATTCCCATGATTACTTGCTTATTGCCATATTCTGAAGATTAGTAAATTCCAATCTTTTTATATCAAAGTGGTTCAATGGGCTACAAAATTAAACTAGCACATACTTTACACTCTTGTTCGGCTCTTGAAAAAATGTATAGAAAAAGATAATTCTACTTTCATCAGTCTCTTCTTTAAACATAGTTATTCCTTCTAAATATAAATGGAATACGCATCATCTTAATAACAATGAAAGAAGTATTGATTTGTCAGTTTGGTATGATAATGTTTTAATCTATAGTTCTTCAGTGAAGAGGTAAGATATTGTTATCAAATATTTTATATCACACAGACAAAAAGAGGGAGTGCTAACTGGATATAAGAAGCAAACACCGTTGTATCTCAGCACCATGTGACTACTCATAATTTGCATGTGATCGTGTTTTAAAGAGGTCACTGGAGGAAACCCAGTGTCACAAAGAGTTGTTACTAAGAGTACGAGTCTAAGACACAGATATTAATAATTTTTAACTTATACTACCGGTTCCTTTAAAAAAGAAAAACAATACAAAACGCCTCTGGAAAGTCAATAGGGCTTTGTATCAAATTTCTTGATAAATTTTCCAGTTATTTTTACAAAGAGATGGATTTGAGGTATAAATAAGCATTTGATCAGAGAAAATTTTTGAATGTTTTGTGTAAAGATAATTAGATTTGTTTAATGATTTTCTTTCTTTTGTGGGTAAACCTTCTAATTAAGTAATTGATAATCACTTTTGTATTGCTTCTGAGATATATCTTGAAAAAACAGATATGCAAAAAATACCTTTTTTCCCCTTTCCTCTCAAAAAGATGTTACTGATGATCCTACTTGTCATTAGTGCACACAAAGAAAGCCAGCATACAGTAGAACTGAATATTTTTAAAGCATGAAGAGGCACACTGTATTCACTGTACTCATACATCTTCATGGCTTGTATTCAAACATGTAGGTGAAGCTCAGGAGAGGGAAATAGACAAAACAGATCTCTCAATACTAAATGATTCAGAAGTCTTTGTGGATTGGTTCAACTTCTCTAGTGTGAAATCTGTATTTGGAGATAAGGTTAGAGACGGTTCAGTACAGGTATTTCCACTAAAATACAAAGTGTCCTTCAAATAAAACTGTCTTGCAAAAGAGTCTCAGTAACAAATTGTTCTAGTAAAACTATTTTTTAAAACAGTTCCAATAGTTTTGTGTCATCCTAAGCAGGTTTTTTTAATTATTATTTAGAAAGTAAGTATCTTCAGTCTGATATTTAAACACAATTGTTCTATTTAAAAGAATAAACAAAAGACAGTAAAATATCAGAACTGAAATGTTTCAAACAATGCCAGATATATTTTGGAGGGACAGAAGAACAAAAATAAACTTGTCTTTATTGAGAGACCATTAATTTGGACAATATGTTTTAGCTAATGTCCTATCAGTAACTATATTTTTCCTCCATGTGTTAATTTTATGATAGCAGAAAAGAGATAACTTTAGTGCTCTTTACACATAAGTACTTTCTAATCCACTGAGAACTTTCATATTTAGATAAAAAAATCACCTGAGACAAAGAGCATTTAGAAAACTCATTAAAAAAAGAAAATACTTCAGAAATTACAAATGGGTAACTTTTCACCTAGTCACTCTGTTTATTTCAAATTTTGCCTTTTTAATCTAGAATATTGCATCAAAGACATCTATGTTTTGAAGGCCCTTCATTAAAATGAACACCAAAGTCTATCTGTATACTGTATTTGCCTTAATGAATAAATGAAAAACTATTTCTAGTAAGTATGTTTTATGAAAACCATAAAGGTTTAGTGGAAAGAATGACAGTGAGAGTGCTTGCTAATTTTAATTGTAGGAATTGGAATAATACCACATTTAAATGTAGGAATAATTTATGTTTTGTGTTTGCATATATTTATCTATAATAATTAATTGCAATAGATAGGAGTAGAAAGTATGATCATCTTCCATTGGTTCTGAGAGATGTAGAATGCTTGACCTGATGCTTGCTGGCCAACCAGTGATTATTAATTGCAGTTGCTTGGTAGACATGATATACAAGAGCTCTGAAGGATAGACATCTGTGGAAATTACATTGGAAGCTAACACAGGGAAGAGGCAGTCAGACTGATGCCTTCAGCAGAGCGGTATTTATTCTCCTAACTTGCCCTCAAATTCTCACTTTTTATGACTTTCAAACTTTGATGAAAATTAGGTTCAAATAATTTACCAGCCTGCAAAGAACTCATAATGTTTAGCATACTTTAATATGCTGAATTCACAAAAGAAAACATCTGAAGCAAAATTTTGTTATACATAAGAAGGAATTGGCAACTGCTATGGCAAGATAAGATGGGATAGAACAGTCAGGATACAAGTTAGTTTCAAATTCCATTGACATCTTTTAGAACCCAAGGCAAATGTGAGAGATTCTGGTATATTTTTACTACAATATATTTGGTTGTTAAATAGATATTTTGATAGCCATACTTTCCTGTACCTTCCATTTTCTGGTTTAGAAAGGACAAATCTTCTTATAGTCTTATAAATGGCTCTGCAATCTCTTTGTAGTAGGATTTATGTGATTAATCTTGCTCATGAGGATGACTATAAACAGTGGAAAAGAAAATGAAACATGACTATTTCTTTTTATAAAAGATTAAAACATGGACAATTTCAAGTACAGGAAAACCCATCCTATTTTTATCTTTACTAAGTCATTATGTTTCTCTGTATACCTCTCTCTCCACCCTCTTATCCATTCTGAGGTCTTTTTTTCTTCAGTGCTTTTGTCAGGAAAACTCTTGAGCTTTGTAAAAAGAGGCTTGACCTTCCAAGAGAGGAGGGAGTAGTGAAGAAACTGGTACAGCTACAATTTCTACTGTTTAACTGGGCCAAGAAAGTTTACTTAATTAGTTCATACTTCTACTTTTCGCCTATGTTCTTTGTTAGAGCTGTAGCTTTTGTAATTTATAAAACTCAAGTCAATTCAGAATTTTCTTTAGTCCTAAGAGAATAATTTATTTCCAGACATTCTTCATAACTTGTACTGCTGAAACTAATCCTTCAACACTTCTAAACCCCAAAGTGCAGTTACAGTCTCATGTTTTTGAGTATAGCTACCACCACATTCAGTAGTTCAGGTAGCTTGTGCTTTTTTTCAAGAAAATCTATGTTGGATTTTAGGTATTTGCAGAACACCATTCTCTGTATTTCTAAACAGGAAATCAATGCTTACATTAGTTATTCAAAATGTTTTTTAATAATTAACTAATACAAGTCTTCAATGCTTTTATTACAGTGGAATAAATGTGAGATTTCAGGAATTTGTTTCAAACATGCTCAGCAGAACCATCCCGCCTCTACTAAAGCCATTGTCAAGGGTTAGGGCTGGGCCAGCTACTAAATGAATGACAGATGCTCTCTATTAACCCTCTCCCTTCCCAAAGGGGACAAGAAAGGAAATAAGGGAGAGAGACTTACAGATTGGAAAAGAAAACAATAACATGAAATATATACAAAGATATACAAAATCAATATTAAATGCAATCCCCCTAATGGCCATTGTGTCACCATCACCACTGATGCTGTGGGCAGGCACTGCGGAAGTCCCAGACTGGACTCAGTGGAAGATGGGAACCAGATTCAGGAGCTGGATTCTGGAACTGGATTCAGAAGTGAACAGACTGGGATCAAAGACAGAATGGATAGAGCCCTCCTTGGACGTTGGCCATTGAAAAAGAGAGCTTGGCCCTTATGATCCCTCAGCTTTATATTGAATATGATGTATATGGGATGGAATGTCTGGCTGGTCAGTTTAGGGTCATCTGTCCTGTCTGCTCCTCCCCACAGGTGTGACCTTTTAGTTTCTGCACTCACAATGTGGTACACCTGCACAGAAGCAAGTATAAACAAGAGCTTTTCTGCACACCATCCTTAGTAGTAACAAAACATCAAGTGTTATCTCTTCTAGAAGCAGACACTGTCTGTAAAAATATGCTGTTAGCTTCAGAAAGGGCAGTTGCTTTGAGGAGACTTAGCTGAAAAGTAAAATCACCGAACAGAATTAGTTCTATTCTAACTCAATTCAGGACAACCATATTTTTGACTTACTGTGTGCTTTCATTCTATGCTGTCAAAACTTGGTCTTCTACATGTAAGTGCATATTTTAGAAATAACAGAAGGTTCTAAAACCTTTCAACACAATAGAGTAAGTGGAATAGATCTTTCCTTCCATAGGACTATCCACTTGAGCCTACACTTATTTTTATTCTGCAGAACTCAAGTTTTACTTTTATCTTGTTGACTTAAACTTGGCAGTCAGGAAACTAGATAAAGAGAAGGAGGACATTAGTTTTATGCAATGATAGTATTCCTCTTTTTTTAATATGAATTATTAAAAAATTGTTAATAACAACATCTAATTTTTTTTAAGAAATCATAGAATCATAGAATATTACATTTAAAATAGTTTCCAACACAAATTAATGACTGTGAGTAGCATTGTTCAACCTGCTGATTTTATATCCATATTCTTGATACTATTCAATAACTTCTATATAGAAACATAAGCATTTTGAGTTGGAAGAGATCTTAAAGACCATCTAGTTCCAACCCCCCTGCCATGGGCAGGGACACAATTTGGGCAGTGTTGCTAGAGCCTTTGCTGGTGAAGACTGAGGCAAAGAAGTAACTGATTACCTCAACATTCTCCATATCCCTCATGACCAGGTCTTCTGTTTCCTTGCAGACAGGGCCCACATCTTCCCTAGTCTTCCTTTTATCACTGACACACTTGTAGAAGCTTTTATTGTTATCCTTGATGTCCCTTGCCAGATTTAATTCTATCTGGGCTTTAGCTTTCCTAACCTGATCCCTGGCTACTCAGACAACTTCTTTGTAATCCTCCCAGGCCACCCGTCCCTGCTTCCACTCTCTGTAGACTTTCTTTTTGCACCTAAGTGTGTCCAGGAGCTCCTTGTTCATCCAGGAAGGCTTCCTGGCATTCTTGTCTGCCTTCCACTTTGTTGGGATGCATTACTTCTGGACCTGGAGGAGGTGATCCTTAAATATTGACCAGCTTCCTTGGGCCCATCTCTGCTCCAGCTTTATTCTATGACACTCCACCAAGCAGATCCCTGACGAGCTCAAAGTCTGTTCTCCTGAAGTCCAGGGTAATGACCTTGCTGTGCACCTTCCTTGTTGTGCTAAGGATCTTGAATTCTACCATTTTGTGATCACTGCAGCCAAGACTGCCCTTGAACCTCTCATGTTATCCACAAGCACCTCCTTGTTGGTAAGAACAAGATTCAGCATACCACCTTTTCTCATTGGTTTCTCTACTGCTTGGAGAAGGAAATTGTCATCTGTAGTGGGTCTGTCTGA
>VYZX01023983.1:0-31085 GCA_013401335.1 Brachypteracias leptosomus
CATGCTGCGCACGTTCGTGTACAAAGCAAATGCTACTTTGTTGGTTTTTTGTTACCACCCTGTGCTCTTGTAGGCATCAGCAACTCAGGGACTTCCCCAGGTAGATATTACAGTTCTCTTTTTAAATCACTGCTGTTAGCTTTGCTCTCCACATTGAAGGTTGTGATTTACTGTTTGGTCTTAAATACCTAGTTTCCATAGATCACCTATAGTGTCTTCAGGGAATCCACAACCAGTAACATTCCTTGCAAGAAAGGTTGAATGGAGTGGTTCTGTCCACAGAACATGCCCACTGCATCCTTTAAGAGAAAATCACCTTCTTCACAGATGTAGCCCTGTACTGCCAGCTCTCTTCTGCCTCAGGCCAACACCAAACTCAGCAGCATCCCCTCAGCATAACTTCATCTTTTATTCTTCATCCATTTGCTCTTCTCTGTCTTGAATCAGCCAAGGGGGAACATACCCCTGAGAGAGGGCTCAGCAAGTGCCCCCAAGAGGAACTCTCTTCAAACCAATCAGCTCCTTCTCACTCCTTCTCACTCCTTCTCACTCCTTCTCACTCCNCTCCTTCTCTTTTCTGGTGCTCCTCCCCAGACTGATTTGGTTCCTGGTTAATATATCTCTAGCCTCGCCCTCTACCCCAACTACGATCACCTGGGGGCAGTTGGGGCCTCACACAGGTGGGCAGGTTCTGCCTCTGGGCCCTTGGGGAACCACTTGGGGAACCAAACATGTTGCTGGGTTGTGACTCATCCATAGGTCAACTCCAACTCATGGCCCACAGCCCAGGGCCCAGCACTTCAATCCCAGAACCAGGTCTTGTTGCCAATAAAAGCCATGGACACAGCCTCTTATAAACATGTGATGAAATCAGGTGGATGTGCTGGGAACTAAGCTCAGAGTGACCTGTTCCTGAAAAAAAGGAAATTGTGTTAAAATACAAATGGAGATTTTTGAGGGGTCAATAAGAATTATGCTGGAAGGGCCAGGATAGTTTTTTCTGGAAAGAAACAGGGTAGACCTTTCAGCAAGGGCTGAAGAAATTTGCATGCACAAACCACCTTCTAGTTCCTCTCTGAAACATATCTTCATCTGCCTAGGATGATTTTCTAGAGGAAGGAGGTGCTCCCTCTCATTTCCTCTGAAGCAGAACTCAAGGACAGGTCTTCAGCATCACCTTGTGGAACTCAGCCTAAACATTCTCTCTAACACATCATTGGTAGTACCACAGCACCTCCTGCAATTTTTTGGAGGGGATGCACCAGAACAGAGAAAGAAAAAGCAAAGGCAGAACTCAGCTTTTAAACCAAACAAATTCAAGCGTGTGGCTTGCGGGAGTCTGTGAACACAGGAGTGTTTCCATGGCCACCCAAATAGAAAAGGGCTGTTGAACCGCACCTAAGATCTTGGTGATAAGCAGGGGTTGGTCTCACTGCTCTGGGAAGATCTGTCAGCAGGTGAAGGGTGTGGGAGAGGCACCCATATGTACCCAGGCCTGTAGAGGAGGTATTCAGGCTTGTTCTCCTTGTCCTGTCAACAGTTAAAGACACTGGAAGTATCACATAAGCCAACACGGCAGCTTTCCTGCAGGAGTGAGGCAATAAGGGGGAGAAAACAATTTGACACTGGTATTAAAAACAGTCATTAAAAATGAGAAATACACCTTTGTCCTTGCTAACAACAATAATGCAAATAAATATATTAGAGTAATACAGCACAGAACCACACAGATTTGTGAACAGTGTGAATTGGGCTTGTTCAGCCTAAAGAAGAGAAAGCTCCAGAAAGACCTTATTGCAGCCTTCCAGTATCTAAAGGGGGGGTACAAGAAAGCTGGGGAGGGACTTTTCACAAAGGCCTGGAGTGATAGGATGAGGGGGGATGGGTTCGAACTGGAAGAGGGGAGATTTAGATTGGAAATTAGGAGGAAATTCTTCACTCTGAGGATGGTGAGACACTGGCACAGGTTGCCCAGGGGGGCTGTGGATGCTCCATCCCTGGAGGTGTTTAAGACCAGGCTGGATGGAGCCTTGAGCAACCTGGTCTAGTGGGAGGTGTCCCTGCCATGGCAGGGGGGTGGGAACTAGATGACCCTTGAGGTCCCTTCCATCCAAATCATCCTGATTCTAAATAATGCTATTTCCTTTTCTATCTTAGAACTGGATTTGAGGATTCACAAACTGCTCTACAATTCCAGGTAACCTTTAATCAAAATCATTAAAGTAAGGTATAAATAATATTAAACCCTAATTTTAGACAACCATAACTCCATGTTCCCCACCTTCAGCTGAAGGCACATAAAAATACATCAGAAGTCCAAAGTCAACTCAGTAGTCAGATAATCTGGTTCACAAGATCAGAGAAACTAAGAAGAAAAATGGTGCCTATAATCAGGAAAAAACTCCCGAGACCCTTACAAAGATGTCACACAAACAAGAAATATTAAAAAATCGAATATCTGAGTAAATGCAGCTTTAGCACATCAAGACAAAGAGAGTCCATTAAACCACCACCAGCTACAGCAAAATAACTTCTGAACAATTCATAAAGATGGACTGATTTTTTTTTTTTATTTGGCATGAAAATAGGCTTTGAGAACATAAATACTTGAAGGTCCAGAAAGAGTTAGGAAATATAGAGCAAAACTAAATTGAAAATTAATGACTGGGGCAGCTGGTCCCCAGATATTCTTTAAAACATTGCAAGCTAACTCTCTTGATGTCTGTTAAAACTCTCGATGTTTGTTAAAATTGTGTCCCTTAAGTGAGAAGATCCCTAACAACACCAAAGGAGCAATTTTTTTTTCTTTTTAACAACTACAAGCAGTATTTTAGTGAGATATTAATACTATACTATCTGCTCAAAAAAGCCGTGCTGATAAGCATTATTTTTAGTATACAGAAATCTCTCTGGAACAGTATTAGATTGTTCAGAAACAGAACAGTGTAGAGGAAGGGGAAAGTAAAATCCAGCTCTTCAAAGGATATGAAAGAGATGTCACCTGGCCCAGAAAAAGCCAAATGTTTTTGTAGAACTGTCTATCACCGTGGGGACTACGTACCACAGAGATTGAAAGAGGTGGAACCACTGCACATAAATTGTCTCACACATTGACTTCTCTTGAAGGTGGGAACATGGTGCCTATATAGTCTCTTTTTCCACAATCAACCATATACACAAATTTGATTCCCAGAATGACTCAGGCTGCAGAAAGACCCATCTATGCAACCCCTGTTTCCTCAACGTTCAACGTCACATCTTGGATCTTGCAAGCACCGTATTTTAGACATCTGATCATCAGGTCAAGTTGAGCAAGTGGGGATTAACCTGCTGTATTTGGATGTTCCCATTTAAGCTTAGCATTGGGTTCTTCTCTTTGTCTGAAAGCATGCAGGAGGTAAGACTTATTCACAACTTTTTTGTGAGAACAAAGATCCTTCTAACTTCATATCCAAAGTGGCCAGAAGTAGATACATGAAGAATGAGAACAGTAGAACAGAAAAGATACATCATGCTAGCAATCTCCTAGCTACTTGACTTGGAATCACATGGTTCCTTTGTATTTACCATTGATGAGTTTATTCATGAGCCTTTTGTTCGTTATTTTGGCCTTCTGCCACCTTTCCTTGGCTTACTGCTTCATCAAGATGAACCATTCTTGATCTTGAAGGAGCTAATCTCTGAAAATGAAGCAGCTCTCCTAGTCCCCCCCTCTGCCCAGAACCATAACCCATGGGATTCTTCCAAGCAAATTCCCAATGAGCCCAAATTGTGCTCTCCTGAAGTCCAGGGCTCTGGTCCTGCTTTCTGCATTGCTTCGTCCTCTCTAGATCCTGAGCTCAAACACTGTGTGATCATTGCAGCCAAGGCTGCCCCTCATGGTCATAGCCACTAACTCTTCCTCATTTGCAAGTGGGAGATCCAGTTTGTCAGTCACTTGTGTCAGGAGGTTTTTATCAGTACACTCCAGAAAATTGCTTGATTGCTTGGGCCCTGCTGTGCTATCCCACTAAGAGACATTTGACATGGTTCAAGTACCCCACAAGGACCTGGGCCAGTGAACGTGAGGCTTTTTCAAGTTGTTTGAAGAAGACCTTGTCTACTTCTTCCTGATTGGGTGATCTGTAGTGGCCTCGCACCACAGTGTCACCCATGCTGATCTCCCCTCTGATACTGCCCCACAGGCCATCAGCTCATTGCACATCCCAAAGCAGAGCTTGGTGCATTCCAGCTACTCCCTCACAGACAGAGCAAATCCCACTCCTTGCCTTCCCAGCCTCTTTCCTAAAGAGCCTGGCTCCCTCCACCACAGTCCTCCTGGAGGCTCCCACTCTGCAACCGAGTCATGGAGTTAAAACCGGGACATGTTGGAGAGGAGCCCAGGCACCGTGCACTAGCCTGCACTTCACCATGCATTTCAGTTCTTGGGCCACGTGAGCTATCCCACCACATCTCTATGTCATCAATGAAATCACAGCCCTGAACCACTAGCAGAGCTCTAATTCCTCTGCTTTGTTCCCCATACTGCAGGCATTTGTGCCCAGGTACTTTAAAGAGCCACCCAGCCATGCTGATTTCCCAGAAACTGTATGAGGGCTTTCTTTTTCCCCATAGGTACTTCCTTATTTATGTTCGCACACTTGAAGCGCACCCCTTTGAGCCTTTTTGTTTTTAAATTATGAAGTCTACCCTATTCATATTACTCCTCATACGTTTTGTGTACCAACTCTTCCCACCACTTTCTTACTTGATAATTGATCATCCTCTTCCTTCCATGCTTTTCCTAGTTTAAAGCTCTTCTTATCAGATTGGCTGGCCTTTGGGCAAAGATGTTCTTGCTGGGTGGATCCCATCTCTTCCAAACAGTCCTCAATCCTCAAAATGATCCCATGGCCATAGAAACCGAGTATCTTTGGCCAATGCCAGCTGTGCAACCAATTTTTGACCAGCAGGATCCACCTACTCCTTCTTCTCACCAACCTTCCACTCAGCAGCTGAATCAAAGAGAATTCTATCTGGGCCCCCATACCCTTGACCATCACTCCCAGGGCCTCCTTGCCACTTTCCAGGACCCCCCCTGGAAGTACCATTAATACCCACATGAAAGAGCAGCAAGGGGTAATAATCTGTAGGTATAATAGGTTTTGCAAGTCTTTAACAATTCCTACAATACTAGTCTATGGCAAGCAGTAAACCTCCCTAGATGACATGTCCAGCTATCAGAGGAGGCTTCTGTTTCTTGCAGCAAGGAGCCTTCCATTACTACCACCACTTTTTCTGGTGCTCCTGTGTGGCTCATGGTCAAAGGGCTCAGACACCTCGTTTGACAGAGCTCCCAGCTCCTCATTTTCTATGGCAACACTGAATCTATTCTGTAGTTGCAAATCTTCAAGTGAAACAAGAGGCTTCCCCATGATGCCAGAAGTCACAAGCTACCAGCCTTTGTCATCATTGGGAACCTCCATTTTCCATTCTGACCAGCACAGACTCAAGCTGCCTCTCTCCTGTTAGAAAAGGGAGGAGTGGGCTCTTGAAGCTACAGTCTCAGATATTGAGTCCATCTCTTGCCATCAACATCCAGATAGTGCTAATGATGCAGAAGTTGATCAGCATGAAGGATTTGATCAATCTGCAACAACTCCTTTACTCTTTAATAGCCACTTCCATAGGCACAGTGCCTGTAACTAGCACAGAGCAGTCACCGTGCCTACCTGCTCCTCTTACATAAACCAGCACAAAGGCTGCCTAAGGCTCCAAATGACCCCCAGACACCGACTCTAAGAGCCCAGGTAAGGTACATTCCTCATGCTCCTGAGTACTGAAACTACATTCAAGGTGAAAAAGTCACCAGCTCCCTGAAGCCCGGAAGAATTTTCATAAAGGCTTTGAGATGGCACTGAAAGTACTGGTATTGTTTTTTCCTTCTTTCTTTTCATCTTAACTCCATGAGGCTTTCCAGAGGCATCATGTAATCCCCAAGTTTTCTCTTAGAATTCAACCTTTTGGTATTATTTCAGTCCCAACTGTGTCATGTTTCTTCCTGTGGTATGTTGGTTAGAAACTACTTGAGAAGTCATGTGACAGCCTGAATAATCCATAATTCTGAGTAGCGAAGAAGAAGGAAGAGAGAGTTTTTGTAATGAAATGTATCATTGTGAGTGGCTGGAGTACCACAATGATATAAACCACATAGGGCACTGTACAAAAACCTGAAGAAGGAAAAAAGGCAACATATTTTGGGGAAGAAAGGAGACGAGTGACTGAAACGATGAAGGAGACAAATACAACACTAATTTTGTATTTTTGCTTATCATGGAAATATATGGCTCACAGGGTTTCTAAAAGATGGAAGAAAGAATGAACTTGGGAATTCAAAATAACTGAACTATTCAATTATTGTTTTTCCCTTTCTGGTTATGGAAGAAAATGTGGCTCTGGATACCCTTGTGGGATTGCACACAAGGACAACTGGGACAAATATCTTGCTTTTCATCTCCTATTTTTACAACACTTTTTAATGCCATGAGGAAAGAGCTATTTATGGGAATAAGAGTTAGCAGTGTGAGAGCAGATAAGCTTATATTTGGAAGTGGGACCACTCTCACAGTTGAACCAAGTAAGTATCATTATTTTATTTCTAAAAATTATGTTAAAATTAAGGTGGTGGAGGAAAAAGAAATCTAGTGGTTTGGGTTCTCTGTAAGAATTTTCTGCTGCCATAATCCTTAGAGTTCACTCTCTCCAGCCAGGTTTTCAAGCTGAATCCTCTGCTTGTATGTGCTTAGGAAGGCTTCACAGCAATAACGGGGCTACCTCTGTATATCACCATTACTCCATGTCCCCAAACACCTGGTGCACGCTACTTATTCTTAACATGTTATAATTTATTCCCAGTGCCTTCTGGCCCAAATTTGCTGTGAAATGTCCTGTCCTCCAGGAGATTTTCGCTGCCTCATTTCAGACAGGAACGCGCAGCTCAGTGAAGAGCTGACAGCACAGAGAAGTTTTGAGGCAGATCTTTCACTCTCTGGTATGAGAAATCAGTTTTTGACACTGACACCACAATTGCTGTGTCACCAGTTAAGTAATTCCACTGGCATGGAGAAAGAGAAGGAAGGAGGTTAAATATCCCTGGGCTTGAATTTTCACAACTGCCTCATATCCAAAGCCACTTAGAATGAATGAAAATTGGCTCCCAAGTTGCCTAGGCTTTGAAAATGCAGATGTGGTGAGTAGAGATTATAACAAGCCTTAGTTCTTCCTATCTTGGAATTTTGTGATGTAAAAGAAGGTGGATGTCACCCCAGGCTTTTCTGTGAGAGTCTCAGGGCAGCAGGGGAACATCCCAGAGCATGGGATGAAGCCTGAAGACTTCTTGCGATGCTTTCAGGAGTCTGCACCTGTTTAAAGTGCTGCAAAAACATCCCATGTAATTTTACTTACCTAAAGCATCCTACTCTCATTCCAGAAGAGCATGGGGCCCCCTTAGATGCTACCTAATTTCTCTCCAGGTCTGTAGGATATCTTGCAGAGGAGTAAATGTTTGTTTTGGGACTATTTAAATCCACTTCCAATTCCAAAGGGACAAATGAATACAAAGTTATTCCGAAGAAGGATCTATACTTTCTAACCTGTTACTCCTCAGTTATAAATGTAGGACCAGAAGAAAAGGCTGGATTCCATTATTTTAACATCAGTCTACATTGGCTTGAAGATTATATTTGTAAAAAAAATAAAGTAATAATAATAATAAAAATATATAAGGCTTATATTGCTCTTCCTATCACGTCCTAACATTAAAGGGAAAAAGTACAACTTTTTGTGTTAATAAAATGCAACTGCCAGAATATAATGCACACATCCCTCCCAAAGCAAGCAGTGGTAGGAATTCAGAGCTGTATTTTGCAGAACAGTGGGACTCAATTGAGGCTTCTGAGGTCTGACAAAGAAATAATTCTGCTTTATACATTACAATTGTACTGTGCACATTTGTTCTTGCTGAAGATCTTGCTTAGAGTTGTGCCAGAGAAGCAGCTCGCTAGTAAAGCTGCTAGAAGGCTGTTTGGAAATACTGGAGTTCAGAAAACATTAAAAGCTTGTAAAGATCTTCTCAGATAACAAAGAGTGCTCAGGACTAACAGCCTCTAGCAAAACCGTGTTACAGCACCTGGAAAGGAAATATATGTAGGAGAAAGAGCAAAATGAGCCTTTTTTGATGTACGTGTTCTAACTGTGCGACTGCTGCTCTTATCTTTGGGAAGGGGACTCAACTGACCGTGGAGCCAAGTAGGTATTCTTTATGCATTAACCTTTCCTGAGTAGTTATTGTTTGGCTTTTCAGCTTTTTTGGGCCTTTTCTTCCTCCTAGAATTCAGGCAGCCACTCCCCTGTGCTTTGAAAGTTACTAATTTAAGGTTTCTATGTATAACAGTTTTATATGCAATTAGACAATCTAAGTATAAAAACCATGCTGACCCCACTCCTCAGGAGTTGCCAAAGAATTTGGGCTCCACGAGGGCAAGTCCCGTCTCCTATCATTCTGAATTTCTTTGGGACCTAACATCTATACACTTACTCAGGCATCTTAACAAGCTTTCCACAGTAATTGTTAGGTTTTAAAGTCATGCTTGGACAGTCTAAAGGGAAATAACTTTTCTGTGGAGGTTGACATTTAAGTTCCCAAGTTCTGGTCTGCCAGAGTTATAAAGACACTCTTTGGTATCTGTTTGCTGTAGGTGTTGACAAGCACTGAGTTGTGCCTCTTTTATTAGTAGAGCCAACCCATGAAGATACGGCAAAGTATTACTTGGCCTCAGGTCCTCAGGATTGGTGTATGGTTGGTGGGGAAAGAGAGTAAAATCAAAGTGCCTTGATCAAATCTTAAAAAAATACTCTGTGCTGGACAAAATGTCAGACCTGAGGGATCTCTTGACCAGACTGCAAGGCAGCTGCCATGCAAAATTCAAAGCCTAATGCACCTCTCCTCAGCAAAGAGACCCATCAAGATGCACCTATCAGATTGGACATATACATCTTTTTTTATATGTCTGATAGCCTTTCATAAGATAAGCCCTTTTTGGCAAGGAAACGTGCTAGATGATTCCCTTCAGTTTCGGGTTTTTATTATAATTTGTGTTGCTAACCTTGCCCTGACATTGGTATGTGAAATCACCCTAGTTTCTCCACTTATGAACTGAGGGCAAAGAGGTTTTACTTTTAAAAAGTCTCATGATATAATGCTTCATTGGCTACTAAATTATTTTGAAACAAGTATATTTCATTACCTGTATGCCTTATAAGAATTTCCCAGAGGAGGCTGCTGTTATATAGTTGAAATTGAGGTTTTTGCTGTTGTCAAGCCTTTGTAATTCATGTATGTTGCTTGGAATTGGGAATTTAACTCTAAAATTCATTTAAAACTGAAAAAATACGTTTAAAAGTTTCGGAGTAGCTCTTCTGAAAGGTGTGAAAACTTGTCAGTGTCTTTTAGGTTCTCTCCAAACTCTAGCTCTAGGGCATTTCTGCCTGTGGTGTCTTTCCTTGGAGTAACCTTGCACAACAGCGAAACAACAAACTGAATTCTCTTTGCTCTACCTCTCCTGCCATGGTTAGACCTTTTAGCCACATCAGAAGAAGGTTTGGAGGAGGGGAGGGCAAGTAAAAGAAAAACAGTTGTTCCCTCATGTCTCACAAATATGCAAGACTGCCCTTAATAAAAGTGTTATTTTTAAGAATTAAGTTGTTGAGAAAGCAGAATAATTTGACTCTTGGAGAGACATCCATTAGCTCTCATTTGCATGCCCCTTACCTATAAAATAAAGAATTCACATATAACCATGAGCCTTGGCAAAAGGAAGTTAAGAATCATGTGCAATTAAAGCTCCTATAAAAAAACTGCTCTCATACACCCTTTCCATCTTTGATCTGCTCTTTTAGGAGCAGCAACAAGAAATAATGCCCCCCCAAAAGCAGTTAGTCATTAATAATGCTAGGAATTAGTCACAACTGAAGTATATATGAACTTCAGATGACTTAGCACTTAGGCAAGCTTGCAATAAAATCAAATCATGCCCAAACAATGCTTTTTTTTATAGACAATCAAGAAGGTTCTGACCCACAAGTCATTCTGTTGGAATCAAAGAAACTGGAAGAAGATGGAAAGATTGGGAAAGCAGCTTGTCTGGCAAGGAATTCCTCTACAAAGACCATCCGCCTGGAGATGTCCCCTAATGAAGTTGTATATGAGCAGAGCACACCCATCCTGACATCCGAGGGGTTGTACAATGCTATTAAAGTGGTCAATGTGACAGAGGGCTCGGAGGCGAGCTGCACGCTGACCTTCGATGGCAGAACGATTACAGCCAACACCACATTGCCAGGTACAATTCTGGGCTACAGCTGCAACTGCTCTCTGGAGGTCGCGTCTTCTAGCGCTTGCTGCTTCTCCTGCCAGTGAGCATTGCCCTGGGCAACCAGCAGAAATGGGAAAGACAGTGCTGGGTTTATGATTAGACTCCATGATCTTGAAGGTCTTTTCAACCTAAATGATTCTATGATTCTGTGATTCTAAGACATCCTGAAAGATGGAACTAGATCATCTTTAAGGTCCCTTCCAACCCTGACAATTCTGTGATTCTGTGATATTTAAAAACATCTAAATTAAATGGTCTTAACTGCTTAACAACTTGGAGTTACTTTTTGGGAGGGAAAAAAAGACACAATATTTTTTAAAAATGTGCATTTATTTATGACTAAGTACTTCACACACAGCAGCAAAACTCCTAGAGCACAGTCTGAAATAGCCTTTCTAAAAATAAAAAGTTGAAGTGGTGGTGTGGGTTGGGTTTTTTTTTCCTAAGCCACTTTTTATGTTTTGAGGGATTGCTTTTGTCATCATGAAGCTCATTCAAATAGTAAAACCAAAACAACTCAGGAATTCTTTTGTTTCCTGCAATTGCATCTAGAAATTTTCTCCTCAAATTAATGTTAGAATTAATGACCAGTCATCTGAGCCTCAGACTGTACTTACTGCTGACATGTTCCTGTGGGAAGAGTCATTAGGGGCATTGTGTTTCATCCTTTTAAAAACCTGGATATAGTTTAGAATGCCTTTTCTTTTTCAAGCTACAGAAAAGGAGGTCAAAGAGAAGGTTGAAGAACAAGTAACAGGGAAAGTCTGCAACACCACAGACACCCCTGCACAAGGTTAGTTACTTAAATAGATTATGAATTTACTTTGCTATGTCAGGGATAAATGCATGGAAATACTCCTCAGGGGGAGAGGAAGCAGAATACAACATTCATCACACATAACTTGCTTTTTCAAGGTAGGTAGTTTAGTAACAGACAAGCAACAGGAGGCAAAATCCACTCTAGAGACACATCCTCCCCCCCTGTTGTTGCCACACTTCTCTCTCATAGATTCCTTTGCTGTTGTTTCTTTCCCTGAAACTATCACCTGTGTTTTTCTCCACTTCCTGCTAATGTCACAATATCCAAATCTAGACCATGATGTCTCCCATCTTTTCTCTATCGTTAAGCAGATATCAAAGTGGAGAAAGCAAACATGCTGTCTATGGCTGTGTTGGGGTTGAGAGTCCTGCTGGCAAAAACAATCACCTTCAATACACTGCTGAGTATCAAGTTGTTTCTTTTCTGAGGTAAGGAAGCACAGAGCTTGACTTGTAGAAGGACTGGAAGCACATGCCAGGAATAACTGCCTGTCTTTGTGTACTTCTCTAACTCCACAAGCAATGATACCTGTTCATCTGTTCCTTCTTCCTTTAAATAACTCCTGAAGATTTCTTGATAAAAAACCCCAACTATGGCAAAGAAAGAAAACCAAAAAACAGCCCCCTAAAAAAACAACTAAGAAAACCCCACTCTCCCCCCTAAACCACAAAGAAAACAGCCCCTTTCTATATCCAAAGCCCTGTTCTCCATGGCTGGTCCCCAGATTTTCTTTGCAGCAAACTTGCCTTGCCAGAGCAACTCAGGTATTAGCAGAAGTGCCCAAGATACATCTCTTTGGCTGCTTCAAGTGGCAGAGCACCAAGCCTGGAGAAAAGTCAAGACAAATAAGGAGTCAAAAGCAAGGCTTCCAAAACACAAACATGTGAAGTAGTGGGAGGAAAGAGAGATGGGGGGGAGGATTTTTAAATTGAGGTATCCAAAGGGGCACAGAGATAGTTCAGCCTAAGTTTTATGAGTCTACTTCTCTTGATGAGACACCTACCAAACAGTCATAGGTAGGCCCAATTGCATTAAAGGTAGTTTCAAACACACTTTGCTCTTCCAGACACTGGAGAAACAAGGCAGCATCAAGCTGAAGAACAGCAGGAGAGAGTGTGTGCCAGCAGCACGATGGATTGCACAGCCAATATCAAATCTGCTGACAACAACCAGCCAGCACACAACACAGCCCCTTCCCCTTAGGGCATTTCATACCGTTGAATCTTGCCTAGCTAGTCTATTTAGTTTTAAGAGCTGGAATCGCTTTTGCTATTTCTTTTTCTCAGATAACTGAGAAGAGTGTACTTTTCCTTATCCCCCTGCTAAGTAGAAATTGATCTCCCCACTCTTCTAGCCTTTGTATGGAAGCGTCCAACCTGCTTCAATAGTTTTGAAAAATCCAACCCTCACTATAGGTGTAGGACCCTTTCCAAACACCTTTTGCAGGCATGTTGCATTTCTGTCCACAGAACTGGTATATTATTGCTGAGTAGATGCTATTTCTAGATTTCATGTTTTTCAGATAGCTTTAAAGGCAATAAAATTCTAGTCTAGATGAGAAGACTTGTATTGGATCTGAAGTGATTCAATTCAACCAGATAATGTCCAACCATAGAAGCATTTCTTTATTAGACCTGTATTTCTTCTGCAAAGTGTAGTCATGACCGAAATAAAAGTTTTGCTAAGCCATAATGCTGTGGTTTGATCTGTGTTTTTCTTCTAAATTTGGGACACATTGCTGAATTCCTAATGACCAATGATAATCTAGATTTCCTGTTGGCTGAATTTGGCCTTTCTAGACTTTGCTTAGGGAAGTGAAGATACTTTTTGGCATATTAAAAAACTTCAGTAGGGCCATGAATTGTAGACTTAAGGAATTTGAATGAGGTCTGGTCTTTCAGATCATTTTAGAGAGGCCCCAGTAAGATATTTTGCATCATAGCAAAAAGAGACACATGTCTAAGGAGAAACCAGTTAAGAGCTTGATATGAGCATGAAGAAGGAAAACACACGTATCAGAAGAGGAGAAAAGATGCTATTTTTTTTCACTTGTTGATACTAAAAAGAGGCCAACAGGAAATAACATATGGTAGTTTGATGGAGTGATAGTTTCCATAGCAAGTTGGTTATTAGTCAAAAAGACCCCCACACACATTCCCCCACTCATCTCTCACAAGCAACAGGCAGGATGCTGTGGTCAACATTTCTGACTAAGTTACACCGTGCAAGATTAACTCACCCTTGTTTTGAAAAACAAATTAACCACATCCTGAGGGGAAAGAAGGTTTTTCACATACTCACTGAGTTACTGTTGGTTTCAAGACAGCCTCTACAGAGTTAAGCTTTGTTAGGTTAGTCCCTCAGATCATGCAGACACCTACAGGAAGACCCTCACCCTATGCAGAAGATAAGTTAAATCCCAAAACAGTGAAATGCTTATTTAGTGCATTCTACCTCCATAATGCAAATCAGGGGGAGTTGCTCACTAGTATTTTTATCCTGATTTTCTGATGACACCCTGAAGCTTCTCCTCTTGCACCCCTTTTCCCGATCTCTCAGGCAAGACTTAGACTGGGAGTACCATGTCTGTGTCTCTGTGCAAATCAAGGAATGACATTTTCTTGATCAGTCCCTGGTTGTGCTTGAGAGCTTTGGTAGAATCAAAATCCTGCAACGCTGCACAAGCAAAACAAGACATCTACAGATCTGTGACTGCTGAAGGATAGCATTGGCTCAGCCAGAAATTTATCAGCCAGATACAGATACCAGTCTCTATTGTTACAAACACCCATCCATATCGGCATAGGACACCAGAGCCCTCATTTTCATCATGAAGAGGTTCACAACCTAAGTGATACCTCCATGGTCATGTTTTTCAGACCTCTCTGTGCACTAAAAATGTAATATGGGACTTGAGAAGGCAGTGGTAGCAGAAGCACTTAGCATAAGGGCTTGAATGCTTTGCTTTGCTTTGCTTTGCTGTCTTTCACAATGAGAGATGGAGGAGAACTGAATCTCAGTTTCGATAGTGCTGGTGTGAGGCAGGCTGTAGAGAGCTGCCATGATTGAAATCTGTTCTGAGCAAGCCCAGCAGAGATGTTGCAGCCGGCCAGCAGAAATTCAAGTTTACAAAGCCTGAACACAGTCTGAGATTTCTTGAAGACAAAGTCAGATGAGCAATATCTTATTAGATAGAAAAATAGATGGCATACCTTTGAAGTACACCAAAATACTCAGGATTCAAAGTCTCTTGACATGAGTATAAAAACACTGAATGCCAAAGTGCATGGCTTCTTAGATAAGTTTAAAAGTATCTTGGAAGAGGACTCATCAGAAGAAGAGTATTATTCCGTTTACCTTGTTGATCCTAGATGTTCATCCACAAGATGTGAAAAAGAGTGAAGAGCCTAAAATGCCCCCAAGGTCTGGTGTAACGGGGTAGCTAAAGTTCTTGGTAGCTTTTAAGATTCTTTCCATCCTCTGGGAGTCCAGCATCAGAATCAGTGCAAAAACTTTTGACTTGGCCCAATATGTTGAATAATTCAGCTCTTTTCTTTAAAGGATTCCAACAAGTCAGTCAGGTGGTTCAGGGAGGAGAGCATATAACACACCTTTCCCTACTAAGTATGTGGAAGAAAATATGGCTTTTTTCACTTACACAAAGTTTTACTGCTTTCATTTTCCGGAGTATTTCTGAGTCTTAGTACATCTGCTGCAATACAATCCTATTTTGAATAAAGAGCTTAAGGAAACAATTTCACCATCAGCACTTTTATCTACACAAAATGACAATACTTAACAATACGTAAATTATGTCAGACAGGCTGAGAGAGTTGGGCCTGTTCAGCCTGGAGAAGAGAAGACTCCGGGGGGACCTTATTGCAATCTACCAGTATCTGAAGCGGGCCTACAAGACGGATGGGGAGGGACTACACATCCAGGTTGGTTGGGGCTTGGAGAAACCTGGTCTAGTGGGAGGTGTCCCTGCCATGGCAGGAGGTGGAACTAGATGATCTTTGAAGTCCCTTCCAACCTAAATCATTCTATGATTCTATTGAAAGTTACATCTTCACCTTCCTAACGGGGATCTGCTGCTTGCCATTTTGATAGCTTCTCCTCCAAGTTGCAACTGCTTCTAAGAAACCAGTTGTCTTTACCTGCATGCCATAGGCAGGAGGAGAATGCGGAGAAG
Organism: Brachypteracias leptosomus; assembly: GCA_013401335.1. Taxonomy (NCBI): domain Eukaryota; kingdom Metazoa; phylum Chordata; class Aves; order Coraciiformes; family Brachypteraciidae; genus Brachypteracias; species Brachypteracias leptosomus. Next base: position 15,425 of record VYZX01023983.1, read on the forward strand.
CTCACAGAGCCAAGTATAATCCGAAAGGTGGAACACCTGCATTTCTACTGACTAGAAATCCCTGCAACGGTTCAGGTACAAGAGCTTCACTCATCACTCTGATAGAAGGAGATCTCTGCCTGATAAAAGTGAGGTGTTGCATGCTGTGCATTTTTGTGTACTCTGCTGGTTTTACAGAGGGTGAAACTGCTGCAGCAACCAGGAACTTTGAGAGTTTAGTCAAAAGATTCCACCTCCAAACAGCTTCTCAGCCCTTTTCCTGCCAGCAGGTCACAGCACAGTATGTTTTGTGGCTTCATTATAAAAGGACACATGCCACCTACGGTGCAAAATTAATTAAACCTATTAAGTACTTTCAGGCAAATATTCAGCTCCAGCACATGAAGTTTATTTCTGCTTGGTGGGCCTCACAGTTTGCTGTCTAACACCTGGGTGCAGCTTCTTGCTGAGCAAGTCGAAATGGTAACAGCTCTCTCCTGTGGCAGAGGACATTAAAAGCAGCCTAAGTGAATAAACATCTTTCCAAAAGGTGAAATGGAAAAGCATCATGAAGAACAAGGAAAACTGAATAGTAGGGAGAATGTTTTGCAGTTTCTTTCATATTTTTATTTATATGTGGGGAGACGAGTGCTTATGCTTCCAGCCTCTACATTTCTTCCTTCTGCAGAAATGTGTGGGAAAGTCCCAAGCAAGGTTAAATATCTCTAAGGCATCAGTGCCCAGCCTCCCACAACACACAAAAGATGATAAATCTTCATAGCCAGAAAGGCTCTGGCAGCACATGGCAGGACTCCCATTCTCATTCCTTCAGTGTCTTGGCTTTATCAGAGCCAATAATAATGTCTTGGAAAGGGAGTTCAGGAGCTGTATGTAAACTGCCAGAGAAAAGTGCCCAGGCCAGCCCCAAATGATGCACAGGATTTTGTATCCTCTGGCAAACTGTCACAACACAAACACTTACTCCAACCATATGTAAAAAAAGAAGGAGCACTTATCTGAGCCCCTTTCTATCTCAGCCCCATGAACATGCATGTATCAAAGTCTGTCTTATCCTTGTAGAAAATCTGGTTTCTTACTTTTTTTCATGTGACGCCCCATGGTCTTCTAGGTCTACAATACTTCCTCACCCTCAAGTCTTTAAGTGTTGTCCCAAATCTGGGTTCTTTACCCAATAAGCAAAAACCAATCAACACACAGAGTTGGGATACACGTTTTATTCCAGTTCTGACAGAAAAGGGCACCAGGCCATAATTTGCAAAGCTCACACATCTTCTGAGAAATAAACAGAATATATATATATATATATATACACAAAATAACAACAAAGAAGAAACTACAGTAAAGTAAGTGATTGGTCAGTCATTCATCACTCCTCACTTTACTTACGAAAGCAGAAATCGGTCATTCTCTTCTCTCGAGACTCCTGTGCACAGTACACCAGCCTGACTTGGAATTTATTTAGTACTCTCTTGACAAAGGAGAGTAAGGAAGTTTGCTGTAGGCTGCTCTTAAAATAGGTCTGGATGTAATGTGGCCAATGACACTTATTTTTTACTACTGTAAAACCCAGCTGGGTGCAAGAGCTCTGTTGGTCATCACTGTTCCATGTGCTTGCACTCTGCTGTGCAAGGGTTGCATTTGGAATGAAGAGCATATATATACTCAAATGGATACTCAGAGCAAACCCAAAACTCCAGGAGTTTTAACTTGGTAAAAGTAACTAAAATGCATGAAATGAGGTGAAAACTCACCAATGTTTTACAAATAAAATTCCATCAGTATATTCTTTTCAATTTAAACTTTTTAATTGAGATGGTAAACCAGGCTTTATTTCACTTTCTGGTCATATAACCTTTTATAGTTATCTTTAAGAAGAAAAAATGATTGTTGTCATTACTTTAACCAATACCAAACTGCATGAGAATAGTAAATATTAAATAGCTTTTTGTACAGCTGAATCCTTCTACTGTGTTATACCGCTTTAAAAATGCTATATAAAAATGATACTCCTGCATTCTACTGGGCATAATCTGACCTGTCTGTCCTGCTTTCACAATACCCAAAAAAGTTCCTGATAAAATTAGACAAGTTGATGTAAACTAAATTTCTTTCCTTGATCTCTTCTGCTACCTGCTGGTCAAAGTGTTTATTGTGCTCACAACAATTTCAATTCTATGAAATCCAATAAATAGGTTAAATGGAAAAAAACCCCAAACCCCATAATCAGTGTTGTCTTTGAACATGCCACAAATTGAACTTTGCTCTTTGCATTCTTGCCTTGCCACCAGGTGCAGATGAAAACCCTTGTTACGTGATACAAAGGCTTTAGAAAGTCCAGTGCCAGAAATGAGCAGGTGAACAAGTTGAAAAGCTGAATGGAGATTCAGAGAAGCTGTATTTGAAGATACGAGGTATCTTCTCACACACACACACACACACACACACACGCACAAAGCAGCTGTAGAGTTGTAAGTGATTTGTAATATAAGAAATGGAGTAGAATGCGAAACACTTGCAACAAATTTGCTTTTGAAATTCATTAGTATTTTTAAGGGAGCTTTAAACTGTAAGTTACTCAAGGATCTCGGTGCTCAAATGTCCTAGGCTGGAGGAAAGATGTCTTGCTGAGATTAAGGGATATGTTTGTGCCAAAAAGCTGTCATGGCTAAAGCAGGCTTGGGTCTTCCAAGGGCGTGGATGTCTTGCTAAAGAAGGAGGAAGTTTGGAACAGCAAGGAAGGCAGTGCAAGCTTTCTGCCTCCAGGCAGTGAAAGGGCTGATAAGAAGATGGGTGAACACAAGTCTCAAAGTGTCTGGTGCCCTTTGCGGTAGAGAAAATTGTAGGGGAAGTTGTTGCATCTAGGAAGGCTACAGATGAGAGGCACTCAGGGGCTGTGTTCTTCTGGTGAGGTTCTCTGCTCCTTTGGACTGTGGGGTTTTCTACAGAGAGGTTCTACAGACACTGTGGAAGGACCAAGCCACTTCAGCTCCATCACGTTCTGCCTGTGGACCTGGCTGTTGCCAGAAACAGGTAAGTCTGTCTGCTCTTGGCCAGGAATGCTGCATGTCACAAACCCGTGTATAGACTACTCCTTTAATTTAATCAAACTGGGAATTCAGGGTGGCACAGACTGGAACCTGTCTCTTCATTAGCTATACTGCAGTCACAATAATGACTTTTCTGAGGCGTGTGCTCTTGAACAGACATAATTGAATTTAGTGGTGCAGTCAATCAAGTGGTGGGTGGATGTTAAAGGACTGGCCTTAGAGATGGTTACTTGCTATTGGAGGACTCTGGAAAAAATGACTTATCCTTTGGCATCCACTATGTGTGAAATAGGAAAGAGAAATTAAATTCCTTGAAACATCTTATGTATCCAAATACTGCAGGGACTAGGAGGAGGATGCAATGACTTAGAAAGACAGAATTGATTTGTTCTTGCTTTTAATTCTGTTCTATTTCTATATTTTATAGTACAATTGGTGGGAGAATTTGCACTTGCTGAACAAGTTTGCTCATCTGGAAATCTGTGTGAGCTGTTTAAAGCTGTTAAGTGCTTTGCTCTGCTGCTTTTCATCCTATAATGAACTAGGTAGTTTTTCCTCCACACATCTCAGCCAGCTTTTAGTTTAAAATCTTTGGCTTTAGTAGGGTTTGCATATACAGAGCAGCTTGGAAAGCTAAGGATTTTGCATGTAAATCATTCTTCCATGAGCAGACACAAAGATTTCCCACCACTAAACTTATAACTTGAACAATAACAATTCCTTCCTCCCTTCCTTTCTCTCTTCTTTACTTCCTTTCCTCCTTCCTCAATATGTTGTACAGTATTTCTGGAACCCGTGAATGGCACTCAGAAAAATTCCAGATGCAAATTGTGCTATGGCTGACTTACAGATAAACATTTATCAGGACACTTTAAGAAGGGATTATTTTTGTGAAGTGGTGTTACACTGTGACGCTGGGATTTGGAAGGGGACTTACAGGAACCACATATACTCTTCAATTCTGCCTCTATAACTCTGAGTAAAAGCATAACATCTGCTGTATTTGTTACTCAAGAAAAAAACCAACCAGATGCTGTTTGATTTTTTTTTTATTCTTTAATTTGCTGCAAGTCAACGCACTCGAGTGGAACTGGAGTGGAACTGATTGACTGAGCTATGCTGGAAGAGATGCCCTGATTTTTTTACAGCTAATCCTGAATATCCATTAAAAATGTTTTTCTTCTCTATGTATTTCTGTGTAACACAGAAAGAAAGATTGTATTCATGAGGAAAGTAATAGTTTTAGAATAGATTTTCTTTTTGTCCTAAAGAAAAGTTGCACATATTCAGTTATTTTAGAAGAGTTATAACAGAATTATTTATTTCATCACAATTATGTCAGTCATCTTTTCTCAGTAGACAAAGCCATGGCTGGTTTTTGAGATACTGTTCATTTAAATGGATTTTTCATGGGTTTGAATATTCATTCCCTGTGTATAATTGCCAAGATGTTTTAAAATAAAAATTGTCAGTATTTCTATGTGATAAGGAATAGCTAAAATTCATAATGTGCAGAGAAAACATCTTCTGTTTCAGGAGAGGATGGAAGTCATGTTTTGGAGAGGGCTGAGCTGCTGGGGGCATAATCCCTGAGAAGGTCACATCCATGTGTGGAATACATCTACCAGTACATTCAGGTAAGCGTGCTGCTAATTCTCTGCTTCTTCCAGCCCACACCAAGCTGGACAACATTTCCTCAGCACACTTTCATCTTTCAGTCTTTATTTCCACACTCAGGACAAACATCTATGTTCCTCTTCATCTTTTAGTCTTTATTTGTTCACTTTTTACTCTTCACCTGTTACAGAAACTTTTTCTCAGGACTTTTCTTCAAACTGATCAGCTTCTGTTGCTTCTCTCCAACTGGTTCAGTTCCTGCTTCTTCTCAGACAGATTTGGTTCCTCTCTAGCCTCATCCACCACCCCAACCATGATCACCTGAGAGAAGGCAGGGCCTCACACAAGTGGGCCAGGTTCTGCCTCTGGGGCCTGAGACCACTGGGGGAACAAAACATTCTACTGGGTTGTGACTCATCCATAGGTCAACTCCAACTCAGGGCCCACAGCCCAGGCCCCAGCACTTCAGTAAGTTGATCATTTTCATCTAAGGAAATATAAGGATGATATTTCCAAAGGTGTTGCTCCCATTTAAAATTCCTAAACATGAAAAAACTGACAAGAGCACAAATCACTTCCCTGCCAACTATAGCAGCCAGTTTTGCGAGGTGAAAGGAAGAGAATCAGTAAAATCCTGCTTACAGTAGGTTCTTTCAAAGCCATTGTCTAATACACCAATGAAGTAGCTTCCTGGAGATAACAATCAGAACAGAAAGATCAGAAAAAAACAAGTGACCAAGCACTGGTTGCTGAGAGAAGTTGTGGAGTCTCCCTTGTTGGAGACGTTAAAAAGCTGTCTAGACGTGTTCCTGGGCAACTAGCTCTAGGTGGGCCCTGCTTGAGCAGGGGGGTTGGACCAGATGACCTCCAGAGGTGTCTTCCAACTTCAACAATTCTGTGATTGTGTGGCTGCATCTGGTCTTGTCTCCTCCCTGAAAGAGATAGCAATGTAGCCTGATTGCTTTTAACCTTAGTCTGTAAGTTGAAAGTCTTTCCTTTGGAAAGGCTTTGCTCAGGTGCTGTAGCTTTGTGTTCAAAAATATTAGAAAGAAATTGCATTGTGATATTAATTTGAAAAACTAGCTTGACATATAGGATATGTTCTTTTGTATGGATATGACACGTTTTTACAGTTGGCGAGAGGAAGTTACAAAGAGAAGGACTAAAAGAGAAAACGAACAAATTTTTTTTTTAATGGGTTGAAAGACAGTGAAGGAAAATCAAATTCATGTCTGGAACTGGAGCAACAATGAAAGTGGCACTAAGTGGTTCATTTTCAACCACAAAAGATGGGGTGTTTTTTTTATTCCCTGTGTGGGATAAAATTATCTGAGTATATTCCACTGTTGTGTTTCTATGCAAGTTTTCAGGCTTACTGATTTGTAGCTGTTCATGTGCTGGTAAGAAAGAGATAATACTGAATTTTAGGGCAGCAGTGCCACTTTCTAGGAATCTCTGTGCATCTATTGGAATGAATATAGAGGCAGAAAGTAGGACTGAGTTGCTCTGTAGGGTGTCTGCCTGTAATTGTAGTTATAAAGGAAGGTTATGGAAGTGTTCATGTTTGGGGCTTTTTTCCCCCCGAAACTGGGAATGTGAGAACAGAGGCAAATTCATATCTTAGAGAGGAATAAATCCTTTGGTCATCATTTTGGTGCTGTTCAGGTGCCGAGGGGCATTTGAAAAAATAAACAACCTTGAAGTGAAGAAATATCATTGTTGTGTTTAGGGTCTGTTGGATGAGGAGTTGAGATAGTTTTGATGTGGAGTGCCTCAATGCTGCAGGCTGGTGCAAGCTGGGATAAGGTAAGCACTAAATAAGGTGGATGAAGGAAGTGCTATAACAACATTTTCAATCCTGTCTTGCTTTTTCTTAGGCATCTTCGTAGTTATAGTTAATTATTCTGACTTCTACAGTTGTTATCCTAGAAGGGTGCAAATACAATCTCCTCTGTGATAGATATGAGCTGGGCTTCTGAGATAGTATCCCACAGCAGTGGAATTCACAATAGTGAATTTTCATGAGAATTTTCACTTGGGTTTTGATCTAGGAAGCTTGAGAAGGAACACCCTAGGAGATCTCTGTATATACATCAAAGTTAAAAAACTCCTTTGAGTCAAAAGCTACTGCCAGCAGTTTTGGTAAAGCTCTTTGTCACAGTGGAGCTCCGCCACTCTCTATGAAAAGTGGATTTTTGCAGCGAGGATAAGGCTGTCTGTTCAATCAAGTAAGTGCTAGAGATTAACACCTCAAAAACTGAGCTTGATGATGCTGTGATGAGCTTTGGCATTTAAGGATTTAAAGATAATTTCTTCCCTTAAAGAGAAACTTTGCAACTGTCTGTGTTTCCACAGTGGATGTGTCGTATTTCAGATAAGGAGTATTCATCTTGAAATTGTCAGACTTGGGAGTACAAGTTTGCTCCCTTTAATACAAAGCATTCAACATCAAATCTGCTGGCCCAAGGTGGTTTTTGCTTCTATCTTCATCACTGGTTTTTGAGATTTTTTTTTACAGTTAATATCTTCAACATGAGACCTGTGCATGAAAACAGCCTGTTTTTTTCTACTGATTATCGAGGGACACTAGGACAGCTGTACTGATTTTGGATAGCTCATGTGTAGGATATGTTTTTGGTCAGTCTCAGGACAACTGATTTCCTTGAACATGTAGTCCTGAGTGTTGGGTTCTTTGCAACAGCTGAAAGCTAAAAAAACCCCAACCAAACCAAACCAACAACTTTTCAAATGAAGTTTTTTATTAATGTCACAGTTAGAAATTGAAAGACCATTTAGTAAGTAGGGAGAAAGTCTGTCATGGATCAAAACTTCCCATGGCCAAGATTTTGTAAAGCTCTGCTGTGGTGTAACTCTGAAGGTGACAATCAAGAGCTTAAATGTGGAAGAGGAATGCACTTGAAAGTAAAGCCATGTAAGCATGAAAGAAATGTGAAAGGTTTTAGAAAGCAAGCGTCTGTGTTTCTGAAGATTACATGCACACAGATGTGGGCCACAGATGTCCAACACAAGTTCCCTGTAGAGTTCAACTGATGATTTGAGTCAATATTTTGTTCTAAATTTCCAGAGTGGAAATGAGGAATGACATGTGAGTACTTATATTTCAATATTCTGAGAAATTTGCCTCTTAATTTACCCATAACTTAGGTTTTAAAAACGCTGGAATGTCAAATGTTGTTAAGAATTTATGAATGTTCTTGCCTGGGGTCCCTGATCACTGAAATTTATTAATGAAAAATATTTCTGAGCATCTTTGACTTCAAACAATTAATTATCTTAGTGTTTTGACAAACAGTTTTTCTAGTATTCAGAAAATATCAGTAATGCACAGACTTTTGCTCCAAGGCAGACAATCAGATCTTTGATAGGAGTAGGAAAGAACTTAGTGTTTTCTTCATGTACCTACTTTGATTTATTTTCAGATGACTTACAAAGATCAGAAAAAAGCAGATTTCATCTCACCAACTCAATGCTTTGGTTAAGACTACTCCTGCCTGTGTGATTGGATATGGCACAATCCTACAACAGAAGTAGGAGGAATTTGCTGCTGCCTGTTTTGGCAGGGTTGACAGGGAGCAGCTATGTCTGGATTTTAAGCAGAGCTGATCATATGTTTGCCAGCAAATGAGGTACCAGTAGAAATTAAGTTCATGAAAGCTTTTGCTACTGCACATACCATTGTTCTGTGTTCTTCCTGAAACTGGTAATTCACCTTCAGGAATGCGAATAAACTGATGGTGAAAAGAGGCATTTTTTCTTAGTAAAGAATTGCCTTGTAAATGTTTTTATGGTTGAAAAAAGATGCATAGATAAGATGGAGTGATAATTACTCATTGGTGAAAGAAATCAGTTTCCAATTTGAAGCGGAAAAAAGAGAAAGGAACACATACAATTATATGTACCAGGTCGAGGGTTATGTCTTTAGTTAAGCCATGAGTCTCATTGAGTAATAATCTATGGATATCATCTTTTAATACTCCCTATTGCATTTAGCGAAGTGCCCTTCTGGGAGAGGAGGAGTCAGGAAGGCAAATACGGTTGGTTTTTGTAAAGCATTTGCTGTCTGTGTGAATACAGGAAACTTTGGGAAATTAGTATTTGGACGAGGAACAAGAATTGCTGTAATACCAAGTAAGTGAGAAGTGAAGAGTTTCATATATCGACGCTAACAACCTAACTTCCATTTCTTTCATATCAACCCAATTTTTATTTTCATGTGCTTTTTGTTTTAAGCATTTAATTCATTTGAAGGTTTAGGAACTCGGTTTGAAGGTGCAGGTCTCTATTCTCTCTTCTATATCCATAAGATGGAAAATTCTTTAAATATCAATTTTTCTTATGCCAGCCCCATGGCCTTCCCCAATGTACTATGCTACAAGGGCAGGGGTGTGGAGTGATTCAGGCAAACCTTTTTTATTTTTATTTAAATTAATATATTGGGACAATAATGTTGCAGAGAAATGTTGCAATGCTAAATACTGTCCTCTTTTTGTATCCATGCTTCATCTCAAAAATATTAAATGGAGAAAATAGTGAAAGGTAAAACTTGTATAGTTTCACAGACCCAAAATATACATGCTGCTGTGGACGGTAAAGTATTAATTGATGGCATTTGTGATAAGATTTGGTTTAGCAAAATTTTAACCAACGGAATTAAATTTGTGTGAATAAAGTCACCAGCACAGCAAGACATTTTGCTTCATACTAACTTCTAAAGATTTTGGTAAGGCAATATTTAGCTCTCATCATTCAAAGGTCTTTAGGAATTTGTTAAATTCTTCCTGTAATGGTTTGCACAAAGTGCCTTGTCACAGTGTGATTGGTGGTTACGGAAAGTTCACTTTTGGTGGAGGAACTCAGCTGTTTGTGCCTCCAAGTAAGTATTCCAGCAAAACCAGCGATCTCAGAGCAGTGTTACAGCAGCTCCCAGGTGTGCTGAGAGTCCGTTCAGTGAGACTCCTGTGTCCTCAGCAGAGCTGGATGCAGAAATGTCTTTGTGCTTTGGTCATAGATATCTTCCCCCGGAGCATGTACACGTTTGTTACATGAATTCAGGTTCAGCCTAAAAGTGTGCAGCAGAATAAATCAGACAGGCTAAGGTCAAATTCCTGTTTAATTCTGTTCTGCCCTTGCAATTTCAATGAGGTACTTTTATAAAGGAGTTTGTATTCAAGCCCTTCATTGCTAGATTTTCATTTCCAGGATAACACCTGATGAAGTGGATACATTTTTTCAGGGGATATGAGACAAGTAGCTACTCATTTCCTACCTATTTTGAGACTTTTGCAATACTAGTTCAAAACTGCTGCATTGTCTGTGGAAGCTAGGTAATTAAGAAGTAATTGGAAGTTTAATGTATCTCCCTTTTAGACTTAAATATTCGAGCTACTTAAAATGTTATCTTGTTCTACTAGATTGATTGTCTATTGAATATTGAGATGGTCATTTGTGCTGCTGTTGAGAAGCAGATATACCTCAGGAACAGAAATCAGTGAAGTAAAATGAACTTCCTTTTCACTTAGTAGAAAGAAATCAGAACAATATTTTGTTAATGGGAAAGAATACCCAGCTGCAGTTTTAATTTAAAGAAAAGAACTTTTTTTTTTTTTTAGCAGTCCAGACAGCATTTCCCATAAAATATTTATCTATATATGAATATGACTGGGCTTGTTTGGTTTTTTTGCATTTTGTACTATGAAAGGCACAACTTTTTCTTTATAGTCAAGTCCTGGGACTCACTAGGCTGTTTTTAGCCAAGAAATTCCTAAGTTCAAACTTTAGAGCTGATTTTTGTAGAAGACTTTCAGGCAGCACAATTGTAGGAGAAAGAAAGCAGATATTTGAGCAGGGGACATGGTTAGTTGTGCTACCAAGCAAGTGTTGTCTGGTTGGTTGAAGATAAAGTCTGGGGAGAGAGAATTTGAAAGCTGAATGTGAATTGTAAGACAAATACTCAGAGGTATTAAGCAGTTTATTCTAATGGGTGTATGTTTTCACTTAAGGAAGAGAATTTCCTAAGGTATTCTTCTGGAAGCTGGTTAAAGGACAGCGGACTTAGATTCAGTAGGGTAAGGTGATCAAATTCCCTGGAGGATAGGAAAATAGAGTTTGAAGGGCCAGTCTACCTTTCTCTGAATTAAAGCAAAAAACACCTGAAGTTTTCCAAAGCTGTATTTGAAATGTTCCCAGCTCAAGTTATTGGTCCATATTGCCAATCTGTAGAGTGTCCTTCTCATTCTGTTGTGACAATCTCAAATACTGCAGGAATCTTACATTGGGTTTTCCTGCCTGTGTTATGTAGGGGTCAGGCTAAATAATCTTAGTGAGTCCTGATTCTTAATTTGTGATCAGAATGACATTTCTGTCTGATTTTTCCCTAGATTCATAGGTAATAAACTGTGGTTCTGTTGAATTTTGTGTCAAGCATCTCTCTTTCGCAAAGGGCAGAAAGTACTGGGAGGAAGGGAATGGAATCCTAGTAATGAAAAGGGATATGTAGAAAATGATAGGGAGGAAACCCAATGTTTTCTTAGTAAGCAGGCAACACAAAATGCAGGGTGATCCAGCTACAGACTTGACTTGATCAAAATGCAGTGAGTGATTTATGTCCTGATGAGGTGCAAAAAGGGGGATTGTGTGGGATTGCCTTCATGGAATCTTAATTATTGCATTTTTATAATCCTTACATAAACAAGTCATCCACTTAAATACATGTGGAACCACACAGTATATACAGTGAAGAGATGAAATGTGCATATCCATCACAGAAATCCCTTAGGAGTATGCTTCATTATTTGACTACAAGGGCAAGTTCTCTTTATCACTCTCCCTTATATTTTAGTCTGCATATAAGATCTGAACTCTTAGTGAGGAACAAAGGACAAAGGCTTGTAGAGTGCAAAAATTTTCCTCTCCAGGTAGCTTACAGAATGGAAATGTTATAATGGGATTTCAAATATACCCTTAGATTTTCTTTGCTGGGTTGTGTAAGTCTGAGATGGGATCATCTTGGCTCATTCCTGTCCAGAAATCATCACAAATCAGGCATTTCCCTGTTTTGTCTACAATGCCAGAGCAGGAAAGGTTTTTGCAAAGAAGTTAAACGATGTGTGAATTCAGGAGGCAGTTACAGTGAGCTACGGTTTGGCAAAGGAACAAGGCTCAGCATTAAACCAAGTAAGTGCATGATCTGAACAGAAGTATCTTGAGAAGTATTGGAGAATGCGATGTTCGGAATTGGTAGTACGAAATGATCCTGGGAAGGGAATCTTCTTCCTTATCTACTACTTCTAGGGCTGAAATGAAAGTGTGGCTGGAACATTTAGTGTAAAGACTGTAGCAAGAAAATGTCTGAGCTTTTCTGCGAGATCTGATAGTAACAGCTTATGGAGAGAAGCTGTTCTGTGGGACAGGAGTCTTTCTTACAGTAATTACAGTGCAAAGTTCCTACTCACACAAAAGAAGGGCTAGACTCCCAGCAAAATGTGGTCAGTGTAAACCAGCATGAAGTGCCAGAGAAGTATGACAAATCTTTCCCCAACTACAGAATTGTTGCATTTCTCAAGATGCTTCAGCTTCGTGGCTTTCCTTGGTAGAAAGATCCATTGGGGATAGTGTAAAAGAATGGGTTTTCCTTCTGCTTTTCACATTTATCCCTTTCGATGAGTACCTCAAGAGCTACCCATGTGTGGAGTTACATGAGCAAGAAACAGAGAGAGAGGAGAAGAAGATGTCTCCTCAGAGATTTGGGAAGTCTCTGCCCCATAAAGAAAGATGGCTTAATGTGCATTAACAGAGAGAGAAGAGCCTGTGGAAGTTCTATTCCTGTGGAATAGTGGGCCAGGTGTCCTAGCCAGACTTTCTCATTGCTCAGTCACATCTTCCCCTGCAGAACTGTTCAGGACCAAGGAATGAAGTGCTTCTGGTAATGTTTCTCTCTCTTGATCAAGGCACAGCTTTGAAAAGAAATGTTCATGGTATGATTTCTGTAGAGAGGGTCTTGGTTTATTCCTGGCTATGTCTAAAGCATGTCATGTTCGGGGCACTTCATCTTTCTTGACCTGTAAAACGTGGAACCTGCCTTGAGATAGAGAAGAGATAACCCAGCCTTCATGTTTTGGGGTTATCTAGAGGCATATGGCACATATAGTTTTATTTTGATGACTGGAGTCCCCTGCCATTGAACCGGAGATATGCAGAAAAGCACAGGGTTTTTGTAAGAGAACTTTCAACAGTGTGTATTCAGGAAATGCAGACAGATTCATCTTCGGAGGAGGAACCACACTGCTGATAAAGCCAAGTAGGTATCTCTTAGAGCTTCTTTAAAATAGGAAGGAAAGAGAGCATAAGGGAGAAGATCACATTTGAAACAATTTACCTGCAACTTCTCTAATACATTGATGTGAGTGGAACAGAACATTACTTGTTTGGAGGTTTGCACTCTTCTGTATCTGTCATTGAGAGCTAAATGATCTAATTTGTGAATGTTCAAAATGAGTTTAATGCACGTTCTGGAGCCATGGCTATAATAACAATTTTCTGGGCTGACTCTATTGATGTTATCTGACCTTGTGAGAGAAGAGAGAGACACCATCCACCCCAATGGACTCTCTGATGGATGTTTCTTTCTCTCCAAAAAGAATAAGCAAGTCACAGAGTTAGCTATTGCTACACCTGGAGAGAGGAGTGCTACCCAAATACTCCTTTTCTTCACTACTACATGTTCCAGAAATCACCCTGAACTGCAGGGACACTCACTGTCCTTTTATTTCCATTGCCCAGAACCTTGTCCTCATTAACTTTCAGAAGCTGCAGTTCTTGTCTCTGCTTGTGAAGCTTTGTTACCTATCTGTAGGTCTAATGGTGCTCTTGATCCCAGAGAAAGATTCAGGGAGTCTTCACTTCAGGATGTAGTGACTACGAGTGACATTCAGCACTGTCTAGTCGAGCTGATGGTGCCCAGCTTTGCCAAGTGCTTGGGAAGGTTTTTGTTGAGAGAGGAAATGCTGTGCCACCATGCAGATGCTGTATCTAAACCTGTCTTTGGCTCTGGAACAAGACTCACTGTGAGGCCATGTAAGTCCAATGCTACTCCTCTTCTTTCTGTTTCCTTTGAGGTCTTTCTAGGGGTCATTGAGAGCAGCAGCTTGGCTGGATGTGTGGTCATTTCTGTGTGACCATATCTAGCAATGGACTTTCTTGTCAGGGCATGTGCCAGCTCCCTTTGAAATGACCCTTCTCGCTGTCATTATTGCTGGGAAGGACAAAGTGGGCACATGGCTGCTGCCAAGTGTCCCAGGTGCCCCGTGGAGAGGCTGTGCTATGCCCCTGCCTCCCAGGGGGGTTTGTGATGCAGCAGGAAGAACTGTCATCCTGCTGCTGCATGTCCTGGCCTTGACATGGCTGGGCAAGGCCTGGGGAGAGTTTCTGTTTCTGAAGTGGCTTTTTGGACTTTTTGTTATGGAAGGAAATGCTGTGTGCTTCTGGATCCAGCTATGGCAAGTTGGCCTTTGTCTCGGGGACCAGACTGTCCATCCAGCCCAGTGAGTGTGCAGCTTTCCTGTGTCCTTTGTCCAAAGTGCTTGAGTGTCCACTGGAGTGCCCTATTGATGTACTCTTTGAGTCCATATCTCCTTTCATAGGGTAAGGAGAACACAGATGCTATTTCAAGGTGCTTTCAGGCTTAAAAGTGTTTCCAAGTGGAGGGTTTCTGCTGTTTATGGAAACGTACTCTGTACATGGTGCTCCAGCTTGCTTACACCCTGGATGAGGGGTGGACAATGAAAGACCAGGGTGTAGGGGTAGAGGCTGCCAGTACAGCCCCACTGGTGGAGGTGTCCCAACTGGGACCTAAACCTCTGGGTTTTTGTAAAGTGCTCTGCTGCTGTGACAACAACCTCAAGGTCACCTTTGGCTCAGGGACTAAAGTCACCATCCGGCCAAGTAAGTGGGTTAGTGCCGCGTGTTGCCATCTCACCTGACAATTCTGTCCTAAGGCTGTGCTCCAGCCACAGCACAGGACAAGTGCACAGGAGAGGAAAAGTAAGCAAAGGTCTCAGGGAAAGTTTATGTTGTTGCTAAACTCAAAAAATGATGAAAGAGTGTTCTTTTTCTCTTCTGCACATCAAGTGAAGACCAGACCATTTTGACAACTCTCTCCTGAAAATTTCTGGTGCCAGTGAATGGCAGGTATTGCCCAAATAGCCTGAGAAACTCATCCCTGAGTTTTTATCTTTCCCTTCTCTGTGTGTTGCCTTCTCAAGGCAAATACCATCTCCTATCCAAGAAACTTTTCCCTCTTGTCTCAGGAGGAGACCAGAGCAGGTAACAGAGTAGACTGAGGCTTGAGTTCTTGTTAGGGTGTGTAGCATTGTGTGAACAGCTATGATGGAAATCTCCAGTTTGGAGCAGGGACAAAGCTCCATGTTCTGCCAAGTGGGTTTCCTCCTCCTGCTTCTCCACTTTATGCTGTTTCCTCTTGCTGCATTCCTTCTTCTAGACAGCTTAAGGGAAGAGAAGTCAGAGGTGCAGGAGAAAGACACAGGGGATCTGTTTTCCCTGGACTTGGCATGACTTAGAAATTCATTCCTGCTTTCTTTTTGGGATGGAGAAATAACTAAATTGTGGTTCAGGCTTTGCAGGAAGAATGACAAGAGAGGTGTCATTGGTTCTTGGATTCTGCTTGCTCCTGAACTAATCAGTTCACTACAATCTCATTCTCCATTTAATTTACCAGCTCCTCAGGGACAGGGGTCTCTTATGGGTCCGTTTGTAGGAAGGATGCTGGGCTTGACAGTAGCCAGTGAGGGAGGTTTTGATGCAGGGTGCCCTGATCTCTGTTTTTGTGTGAATGCGTTTTCCAGTTACGTGTGACTTCGTTTCAGAGCTCCCAGAATGTTACATCAGCTTTTATCCTGCAAAAATAGCTGGTTGTGCAAACTGGGAGGATGCATTTAGACACTGCTGGCTCAATTCCCAAA
>VYZX01023984.1:0-20631 GCA_013401335.1 Brachypteracias leptosomus
CTAGACACAGAAAAAATTCCACTTATTCAAGATTGTCCAGTTATTGACATTTGAAAAAACTACCCAAGGAAACTTCTAAATATTTATTATAGTGAAATTTGGCCTCTGTATTGCTCATGTTGATGATCAAAATGGGGAGCTCCAAGTTTGATGGAACCTGCATCGTACCTGCTCACTTGACTGTCATGGAGGAAAACAATCAAATGCTTTAGTGGTAAAAGAAATGCACAATTTAAATCATGATGATTCAAAGAAGTCTTTAAAGACAAAGAAATTACCAGTGTGTAGGACAAACCCAGATGCCATAGTAATGACCACCTGTGCTAGGCGCCAGAAAAGCTGGCAGATGTTTTGTTCAAGGGAAAGAACAAGAATTTGCCTGAAATTTGATGGGAGGGTCAAAAATCTGTGTATATGAAGCCTGAAGACATAGACATGAGTGTGATTTGGATCAGACTAAAGTCATGAGTGGAGAATTTATATAACAACAACAGAATCTGAAGCAAGAAGCAGACAAGGTGGATCAAGGCTGGATGAGCTGATATGCGACTGGTAGGATCAAGACCTGGTTTTGTGATCTAGAGGGAAGATGGATTCAAAGCCAAAACTGCAGCCTGAAGCACTTTCGAGAGCAAGTTTTCCCAGTTCTGCCTAAAAGAGGTGTGCTTTCAGAGAGGGAGAGAGAGAACTGTGCAGGAAACAGCTCGTGACAAATCACGCTCCCCCTTCTGTTTGATAGATGACTCAGGATGAATGTACTGTTTATTATTTCTTACTAGGCATTTGTAATATGCATGCCATATATTGACATGAAATAGGCAGTAAAATCCTAATCTTTGCACAGAACATCTTCCTTTCTTCACATTTTATCATTAAGGAGCTATGTTGTTAAAAAGGACACAGAAAAATGTATTTCACCATTTTTTAATTCTCATTGTACATGATGGGCAGAAAAAAAAATTCTTAAACACAGCTCACTTTTAAAAGCTTACTTGCTTTTAGTTTCACATCGATGCTAAAGCTTGACAAGTTTAATATGTGAAATAGCTTTGTCATGAATCAATGCCTTCATTTTGTCTTTTACTTCATTTAAATTCTTCTTTCAAGAACCCTATGCGTAAATAATGATAGTATATTTTGTGCCAAATTTTTTCAATACTTTCATATCTCTGGATTAAATTATAGAACATTATTCTAGATGGGGAAGAAAAAAATTGGCTTGATATAAATTTCTCTCCATTTTACAGTGCGTGCAGTGTAGTGTGCAAAAAGTACGTGTTGTTGTTGATGAATTCCTGATGTCTGGAGCACAGCACGAGTGGCAGTCTGGCTACAGAAGATGCACATGCTCTGATGCTTCAGCCTCTGACCTGTATGAATGTGACAACGAGCTAACGTCAGACCCTCTTCTGTCCTAATCAGGCATAAAATCAACTAAAAGAACAAATCTCTGTCAGTTAATGAAGGAGTTGCCCAGAGAGGTTGTGGATGCGCCATCCCTGGAGTTGTTCAAAGCCAGGTTGGATGGGGCTTTGAGCAACTTGGTCTAGGGGGAGGTGTCCCTGCCAAGACAGGGGGGTCAGAACTAGATGATCTTTGAGGTCCTTTCTAACCCAAACCATTCTATGATTCTATGAGTATTTTCAGCTGAATAACAGATATTAAGAGAGATCTGATCATGTCTGTTGTGGTTTAGGCTCAACTGACAAGTAAGCACCACATAGCCACTCACTCACTCCTACCCCTGCCAGTGGGAAGAGAATCCAAAAGAAAAGGTAAAATCTCATGGGTTTTGATCAGGATAGTTCAATAAGACAACACAAGGAGAGAAGTAATAACAACAATAATACTAATAAAAGAATATATAAAGCCAATGATGCACAATGTAATTGCTCCCTACCTGGAATTCAGTGTTCAGGCTGTGCTTGAGCTGTGATCCCCCCATCCCTGGGGCCAGCTCCCCCAGTTTATATACTGAGCATGGCATCATATGATATGGAATATCTACTTGGCTAGTCCAGGTAAGCTGTCCTGGCTGTGTCTCCTCCCAGGTCCTTGTGAAAATTAACTCTATCCCATCCAAACCCAGCATGCTATCTGACCATAGGTTCTGGGGTTAGAAGCTCCAATTACCCAGATGTGACCTCCATGCTAGCAAAACTGGATTATTTTTAACATTTCCCAGCAGCTAGAATTTTGACAGTCCAATAATAATGTATTCTTGATTAATAATGATATATGATGTCAGGACTGACCACAGCTAAGAATTTCTGATATTGTCTCTATTGCAGCGCACTGCTTGCTACTTGGTGTCTAGATATACCTGCTATGACATACCTGCTATGACATACCTGTCATAGCTTATGTCTGGTTTAGAACCAGAAAGCTTAATGTATCTCTACATTTTATTTAGACTGACTAGTGAGCAAGATTATGAGTCAGTATCTCACTAATACAATTTATGACTTTTCTGTTTTGCACATTTGGAAAGGTGTTAGAGATGGGTCTACCACAGACTTCTTGTGTCAGTGTTCACAAGGCACATACAATATCTCTTGCTTCATTAAAGTGAAGATATTACTTCCTTTGCTAGCAGAACAGTGTAAAGATAAAACACACATTGTTGTAAGGCACTCAGATACTAACCTGAAGTGGACAGTCAGTGTTTTGTCAAGGGGTAAGAAGTAAAGCCCATTAAAGAATGGGAATATTTTTGCAAGTTAATGGATGAATAGCCAAAGCCACATAAGGTCCTAAATGAACTTAAATTAACACAGTCTGACAAGCACACAGACATATTGTCTAACCTACGTTGTAAAAATACATGTCCTATAAATGAAGTAAGGTAGTAGGAAAGGGTAAAACACAGTATATTTGTAATTTGATCATTGTAATATCTGTAATTTTATGTCTTCAAAATAATTTTTTTCAACTCTTAAAAAGTATTTATTATTTATTATTTATCCCATGATAACTTCATGCTTTAAGAAGCAACTGAAAGTCAATACTATTTATAATTCTATATATACAAGCTCTGTGAATATATACTATTAGACATGTAAATCCAGTTGTGTGTTTTGTTGCTGTATGTGCATTGAATGTTTGAATTTACATCCTGTGCTTCTTGTTCTACCACTTGGCCTGCTGCTACTGAAACATCTCTCCAACATCACCGCTGTTGATGTCTCAGGTAACCCTTTAGAGGCAGTGCAGAATAAATCCGATATTCTATCTGTGTGTATGTGCACACAGACATGTGAATATACACACTTTCCCCCTCTCCAAACAAAAGTTGTGCATGGGATTATATATAATTGACTAGACTGATAACAACCCCCAGGTATTTAGAGTTTAGACACATGATGAAGGAGACAGGCTTTCAACTGTCTGTAAAATTTGCCGCACATGCTCTGTTGTGACTTTCCCTGTCATTATGTCAGCCTTATTTGAGAATGAAAGAAATCCCAAAAGATCAGTTTAACTGCATGTGTATAACCAGTGGACAAGACTTTTTGCATTTGGTATTTCTTTTCAGTGGCAATAAAAAGCCAGTGACTCGCTAAACTGTGCTTAGGTTCTGCCTTGCTTAAAAGCATTTCTACTTTAAGCAACTGGATGTGATTCTTTAGGTGATCATTTAAGAAAGACTTAAATGTCAATTTAAGTATAATAAATTCTTCTTTTCAATTCCTCAAAACCTTGGAGCTTTACTTGAAAGACTTTTTGTGATAATAAAGATACCTTTGTCTTATCCCAGTATCGTTATTTTTCATAATTAGGTAATTCAAGCACTTAAAAAGACAGTAAATTTGTAGACTGGCCATTGTGGGACAAGTTTATTCTCTGATGTTTTCACTGTCAGAAGCAACGACAGTCAAAAGACTATGAGGAAAATGAAGTTTCTTGTGGGATTTCTGAATGTTTATATGTACATTTGCCCCTCTTTCACAGGTGGACTAATGAAACTGAATATATATATATATAGAGAGAGAGAGTTAACCCTTTATATATACATCATATATATATATTTACCTATTCTGTTCTGTTCTATATTATTATATATATAGTTAACCCTTTATTTTTTTTTAATTTTAAATTGGATAACCCACCTATAGCCTGCAAACAAGGAAATTAAATACCTGTTAAAACACATATACTAATCTGACATGAATTTAAATTGTAGATGCTAAGATCTGAGGTGCCATACAAAATATTCCCTCCTGTTTTAAGTGTCTGCACCCAGGGGGTTTGTGACTCCATTTCTGGAGCTTACCTTATCAAGCAAATTTTATCTGTTAAAACTATGCTTAACTTGTGTGTGTGCATAAGAGAAATTGGGTAAGGATTTTATTACATGAAACTGTCAGCAAAGGAAATGCCTTTTTAACTGCAAAAGATCAGTCTCAAATTAAAAAAAAGATGTTATTTTTTATGTGTATATAATATAGCACTAAAAGACCAAGACTGTCAGAACTAGATATCAGATAATTGTAACATGCCCGAAGTTGGAAGTATTAATGATTTTCTTGATTGCTTAGTGCAGTTGAATTGTCCATACTCTTCCTGTGCAAGAAAACAATACCTTCTCACATCCACATTACCAGGTACAGCCAGGTTTGTTTAGCACCTGTAGAAATCCTGAGTAATGCCTTGGAAAGTCAGATTTAGCCATTAAGCATTCTACAGTCTTCCATATAAGTCTGGCATTTGCTATTAGCACCAATATTGTGAATACTTAATCTCTGCTGTCCGTTTTCCTACTTCTGGGGATGCAGGAGGGAGTTTGGCAGACATTGCTGACAATTCAACAAGTAGCTGGCATATTCATCCCATAGCTTCTCAGTTAAAATGTGTTCATCTGCAGACCTGGCAGCACAAGGCTTTGCTTCCTTTCTGACACTGCTCTGTTGACTATACAGTCAAATATCAGGAGGTATTTCCTTTGATTTCTGTAAGAAAATAGAGCTATATATACAGATATACCAGGATATTCTTAGAGGCTGATGCCAAGCCAACTTCATTCAATAAAACTTTTCATCCACTCAGTGGGTCTTGGATCTTGTGCTTAATTTGCATAATCTATGAATTCTTTCAGCTTTTTATCAATATTTATTATGATAATTTAGTTGCCCTTAGGTTCAATTTCCAGCTCATGCTTTAATTTCTATTACATGTAAATTCGACCGCTCATGTTTTACAATGTAAAACTGAAATGTAAATCCCAGTGCACGTAACCACTAACAGCCATCGACTTTATCACGTGTACTAAAACACATTCACCTCAGTGCTTGACTCCGACGAGTGAAATAGAGATATATATATACACACACAAGCACTGGCTGGAAAATAGGTTTCCAGTTTGGAAGAGCAAGAGCAGTTTCCCAAAGGCTTCCAGCTGCCAGAGAGGAATGAGCAAGCACCTGGGATCCAGTCAAGGATATGCCACAACCTGCCGTGAATCAGGGGCACGGCCACACTGGGGGTGGGGAGCACTCTTCCTCTGTGGACAGTGAAAGAGGAGTTTATGTTGTACTGGCAGGAGATTTATGTCACTGAGAGGTGAACTGTGGTTTCATTTCTCTTACGAAATAACTGCCAACAGGGCTGATAAAAAGAGATACAGAGACCTAACAAAATTAAAAGTCTCTTTCCCCCTGCAAAGTTTTATTAATATTTGGAAAAGCAGCCAGCTAGGCACATTCAGTGGAGGTAGTTGATAAAAAACGGGAAATAAACCTGCAGGCAAAACCAAACCCCACTATTTATTTCTAAAACCTTACTCTCCCACCACAGCCATTCAGCATGCTCTTTGTTTACTACTTCATTTTACTCTTCATTTACTACTCAGGACAGAGCCTGTGTAGTTCAAAGGGAAGCCACAGGCACCGATGTAAAACTCCAGCCAAACCAGACCTTTGCAAAGCTGTAACAACGTGCTATGTAAATTATTCAATGGCAGCAAATCACCAGCAAAATAAATAAATAAATAAATAGATAAAGAAATAAATACCCACCCACCGGCGTGTAGCATAAACATGTTCTGAGAGCAGGGAAACAAAAATATGGACCAGGAGTAGTAAAATGCAAAAGCAGAAGAAAAGGACTAATAGTCACATGCAGCTGGCATGTACACGGATGGATTATTTGGCTGTGCTATATCTAGTCTATATATATTTCAAATATTCAGAGTTGCAATCAGTGGGGGTTGGAGTAGAGAAGAAGATCATTATGTTGCAGAGATGACAGCATGTGCTGGCTGCCTCAAGCAGGGCCATTTGTTTGGTTGAACAAATCTATGGCCACAGGGAATTTTTCCCAGCAAATTTACTGATGCTGCCACTCGTGTTACAGAAGGAAAAACCGAGGATCAACTTCCCACATGATACAGATGGCTGCTGAAGGAACACGCCATAATAGTTGCTTTGATATGAATTACCTGAACTGCTGGTGTAGGCTCCAAAGTGTCAACAACTCTGGAAGTGATAACTGAATTGAATTTTGTAAGGAATATGCCACTACATTATGTGCAATGTAGCAGCTTTCCTAAAATATTTCAAAAGTAATTCAAGGCTCTGCTTAATTACTTGTACTTCCTTCTAGGCCACCCAAAAATGTAGTATTTGATCATTTTTTAACTGTATATATTAATGTGATCTGCTTCTCAGCAACCCAAATTTATGTGTGCCAGCAAATCACATCAATTTATTTGCTGTGGTTTTATTTCATTAACATACATGATAGGAGAGGTTGAGCTCAACATCTCTCCTTTTATGTACAAATAACCCCCTGAGTGACATATCCTATGAAACCCAATTACTGCACATAATAAAATGGCACCACAAATAAAAATGTATCTCCTAATTCAGTTATACTCAGAGATGAGCAGTTAGTAAACACACATTTGGCACCGAGTCAGTAATCAGCACCACCTCCTCGGCTATGGAAAAATCTAAAGCATATGATCCCTGGTAGCAGCAGAAGGGGATGAGGAGCCCAAGCTGGTTCCCAGCCCATTTGCTCCTTGCTTCTGGCCCCACTGGTTGCAGCAGCAAAATGAGGGCTGCTACTGAGCAGCTCCTTGGGGCACTCCTGTGACAGGTCTGGGCTTCACACCAAGCTTTCCATAGGATAAATTTCCAGCCTTCCTCGAAAATTGCAGCCAACTGATTCGTGAATCCATCTGTTTGGGACATGCAGATGCAGGTTTGGCATCTGTCAAATGAACGTGCTTCCATTTATTAGGAGCACTTGTCATTTCTATTGTAATGCAAGATAGGTTAGTGATTTCTTGTCTGCAGACTCCAGAAACTGACTGAAGCAGAACTATTTCAAAGAGCTTACAATACATGTATTTTATAGCTGTTTTTTAGAGGACCATTGAAAGGGCTGACATGGGTATGAAATGGACATTTGAGCTGTGGAAGGGCTGAAGCAGAGAGACATGTCAAACATCTCAAGTAACAGGGGCAGCCAGAAAACCTGGGGCAGCCCTAGCACAAGCTGTGGGGGCAGTTCAACTGATGGGAATCCATTTTCTCACAGCCTTGAAATAATGCTCCCCTCTTTGCCATTTACTTCAGCTTCTCCTTATGTGCCTTATCAATTTAGTTATTTTTGTGTGCAAGCTACAGCTGAGAATTGCAGTTAAATGAAAAATGGTTTGAAGCCTACTGCAAGCAGTCCAGTCTTTACACTCCCTGGAACTCACCTTGTGTTTCCTTGAATAAACATCACCAAGATAGTGGTTCTAGCTGAATCAAGCTTAAACAGAAATGTACAGCAAGACAGAAACATTATATTTCCTTTCTGTGCTTTCAATTCCCTCTCTTCACATTATCTATAAGCAACACTTATCTTCCATATTTGTTTCCAGAAACATGTCCATCATTAGAAATACAGGCCAAATATAGCATAAAAAATATAATAAATATTATTATTTTTTAGCTTGCATGGCAGTAAACTTGATGCTCCTCTGAAAACGGTGAACTGCAACCTGTTATGATTGGTAACACACATTTTCAGACCTCAAGGAGTTAATGACAAGAGAACAGATGCCACCAATTGTCCCATAAGGGTTAACTGATGTAATAGCCTTTGCTTGTTGTTCCAGTCACTGTTGCAGAATGTCATGATTTCATAAACTTATATATAGGATCCAAACAAATACATTGCCTTCTACATGAAAGCAGGACCATTTATCAACCCCGAGGATACTGTCAGGAGAAAATAAGGAAAGTCAAGTGCAGTAATGCTCTTGATATACTGGTTGATGACACCACAAGATGTAAAACATTGCTTGGAAAAAACAGATACAACAAAGGGTCACTTTTACTCAAGACTAGCCCCCTCAGGGATGCATGAAATAGCCTCTGAGAACTTTGGAAAGGAAAGAGCAGAATTACATACAGACATAAATGAGATATAGTTCCTTGATCCTTTTTCTGCGAAATCATTTTGGTACAAAATTGGTACTGCAGGAAATGTCGAGCACATATGGTGTGAGTAAAGCAATTGTTTATTGTAGAGTTGGAAGCAACACGAAAAGATTCTGAGTTTGGTTCACAGAGAATTTGGAAGTTTGGGAACTTAACTGCAGCTTTGGGGCAAAATCAAGTGTGCACGTGCTTCTCTTGCACACATCTACCTTGCCTTTGCAATGGGATAATGAAGCAGACCAAAGAATTCTTTGAGATTATGGCTGAATCTTAAATCCAGAGTAAGGGCAGAGTCAATGAGGCAATATGGTAATTCCTATCTTTAATGAATTACATCCCACGGGGACCCCAAAGAAACGTATGAAGATACAAGATCTTGAAGTACCAGGTATGGAAGGTAAAAGCTGCTAATATAAGGTGTGACCCGGGAAAACTGGTTACGATTTGCCACCTTTGGCATTACTCTTTCAGCAACTGCTTTTATTTTGGCTTGATCTGTATTTCTGATTCTATATACTAGCCAGAAAAAAATATTTTCAAGTATTCTAAAAGAATTAATGATTAAAACATTCCACAAATATTTTATGCAGCAGCAAAAAGAAGCTTCAGGTGAATGTCCTTCAATAAAGAAAGTCTGAGAAATGTGTTTATGCTGAAGCAAATTGCTCATTTCTTATTAAAGAAATATAGCTCATGATATGCATCTGTATGTGCCTTATAAATATTTATCACCCAGATAAATTTTACATTCATTTCCTTAGTGTTCAAGCAATTCTGTCCTTGTTAAGACAATTGCTATATTAGCCTGTCAGAAACATAAGTTTACACAAACTTGAAAAGCAGTGATTTACAGTATTCTGCAAAGCACATCGGCTTGCAAATGCCACTATATGAAATATATAAACATGCATGCCATGCAAAGAACAGCAATGTGCTGCTCTATTTCATACATGCATTTTTCATTCAAATATGAAAAAAAAAACCAAAACCTTGGGTGAAAGGAACATTACTTGTAAAAGCCAGAGCTTTCATGACATATTTGTCCCTGGATTAAATAGTCTGACCTACAGAAATAGCTTCACAATCTCCTCTGCTGTTACATCTTATAAAAGTGTTTTCATGTTTTTCCTCACTATTTATCGTTAATGAGTTTTTTATACTCTTCTGAGAGTCTGACTTTCCAACATCATGTCTTTTTTCACTGCACTACTGAGATTGCAGTTAAACCCCATTTTTCTGTAAGCCCTCTATACTGTGCGTATAGGAATTGTATGATTTTAGGACCATTTCCAGACTCTATAGATTCCAAAATTCCATAAGAAAAGAAACATACTGTTAAGAAATGATAATTTAACCTCTTCAGTATCACTTGTAAAAAATGCTACATCTAACAACAGATTCTGCTATCACTACAGTGTTTCTCTTGAATCTCCAGTGCTTTAAGAGAAACCTGTAGCATTCTGCACCTGTTTCCCAGTATAACCCTTTCTAGGCATATGATGATTTTCCATTTTTGAAGAATCCATATTATTATACAGAGAGTAAAAAAAATGTCATGCATTAAAGAAAATTTGATCTTGAAAGCTCCCAAAGTATGTTAGAACAATTACTTGGGGTCATGGTGATTATTTTTTAGCTGCATTATATCAGGGACAACACAGTAATTAGGGAATTTTTTTTTTTTTTTTTTACATCTTTATTTTTACAGGAACTGAATTAACTAATATCTCCAGCTGATGATGTTTAGGTACAGACAATTGGCTAAAATTCAGAAATCCTGAGACATTTTTCTCTTTGAGGATTTGGGCCTGAGAGCATGTCCAACACTTCAAAATTTGCATCTAAAAAGTGGTATCTCCTATTTTCCATGTAGCACCAGAACAATGTGTCTGTGCTGCATGTGGGGATGTAAGACAGAAATTGTTCTCTTACCTTTTCAGTGTGCTTTGAGTGGAATTGTCCTTATTCACTTACACTGAAATAGTTTTCTGATTTTTTTTTTTTTCTACGGAGAATTCAATGGAGAACCCAACAGAATTATGTTTCTTGTCAGCAGTCTGGTTTTGGCTCTGTCACTGAATATGAATAATTCATTTCATCTGCCTCTAAAGGTTTCCTAGTAGATTAGTCAGATAATGAGAACTAAAAATTACGTGTTTTAAGCTAACTGCAGTAATAGACTCAGGAACTATCACTACTACTTATCTAGTTGCCTCTCTTTAGCATTTTTTTTTCCTAAGAAGATTACATAGCAATCTAAGTCAGGAAGAGGGATGAGGTGTGATAAGAGTGAATACTGCAGTACATTCAGGATATGTTGCAAGTAGCTGAATGTCATTGTCAAAGTAGCTAATAATTACTTCATTTCCTCTTTAATAATGTATCAAACACTTATGCATACATAACACATTAACCATAAATTTGTATTTCCTGCAAGGCAAAATGCTGTGTATCACCTTATGCTAAAAAATATATGAGAAGTTGTTCCAATTTATAACTCAACATGTGGAAGAAATATTATTTAACATGAACTAATTCTCTGCACAGACACAATCTATTTCCTAGGAAGACTCTACTCCTAAACTCCCCCGGTTGTTAACTTGGATTCCTCCAAAAATGGGGTGGAAAGTGGGGGAGGGCTGGACTTTGGAATAACAGCAATTCTACTTCAAGAAAATCTAATATATTCTTTTAAATAACAATTTTGCTTTCTTCTTGTCCATCTAATGTCTTCTTTTTGATCCCTCTTCTCAAGAGTCTGTTGACTTGCTTCAGGAGATCAAAACCATAGGTAGAAGCATGAATAATTTATCTCTAAATAACGTGAGACAGCTAACTGAAAATGAAATATCTATGTATGTTTTCTGTGTGATCTCAGAATAACCAAATACTAAATCTCTGAGTCCCACAGTAGATGAGCAGAAATCTCAGCTACAGTTTCACTCTGATCAGCTTCATAACTGAAGGCTAAAGAGCAAGAGAGTGTCAAAATGGACATTTAACCCCAGCTCTGGAGAAATATTTATTTAAGTTTTCAAAGTTATGCCTATTATACTCCTTATAAATGGGATTAAAATACCGTACTTATGTGGACCAAAAGCTGTATTTAATCCTTCTGTTAGGTAAATTTCATTTTAAAAATACAACCCAAAACCCCAACCAAACACCAAATACTGTGAATTAGGAAAAAAAGGGGTATTTAGTCACTTATGTAGACCCCCCTTTTAACTTCTACTGAAAATGTCTACATCATGGATTCAGTAGTGACTGAGCTCTTCTAGCTCTAAGGGGCTTTTATTTTAGCAAATAATTTCTCCAAGCATTTCCATTATTATCACTTTTATACAACCAATTTGACAGGTCTTGGCATGTACATTTAACTTCTAAATAATCCAAGGTTACTGTCAGATAATAGAGCATTTTTTAATAGACAAGATTCAGAGATCTTTTTCCCAAAGTTTTCTAAATTAGCCACCCATAAATACCTACTAACAATTGATAAATAGCCTCAGAGGCTGGAATCCTGCTTCATCCTTGAGATCAGCTCAAAGCATTATTTCGAAAGCTCAGGTGGTACTTCAGGTGTACACAAGTTTGGAAAAAAAAGTTTTGAAATGGGATGAATTTCAACCTAGTAGTAGTAAATGACATTGAAAAATTAGGCAATTTTACAAATAATTGCGAATATGGTGTACAGATAAATAAGACCTTGATAGCAGGTCTGGTAGACAAATTCAACAAATACTGTGAGGAAGCCTAAAAGGAGATTGTATCAACAGACATGAGTATAAATCATTTAAGTAGCTGTACCAAGTAATGTAGCAGTATTACTTATCTTCTGAAGTTAGAAATATGTAATAAGGACAAGGAGCAAAGCTGAAAAAAACCTGCTGGGATGAACTGCTTCATCTTCAAAGACATGAACGAAATTTGTATCCATTTTAGAGATTTATACTACTAGACACTGGTTTATTCTAGAAGTCATGTGATAAAGCTCTAATGGAAAAAATTACAAACTTGAAGAGAATTTTAAGAAAATTCTCAATAAAACCAACAATTCTTCAATAATGGCGTAAACATGCTGTATATAATGAACACAGAACTTTGGCTTGAAACAGGAGCCTCAGTATGTGCCAGATCCTTCCAATATCTGAAGGGGGCCTACAAGAAAGCTGGGGAGGGACTTTTCACAAAGGCCTGTAGAGATAGGATGAGGGGAAATGGGTTCAAATTGGAAGAGGGTAGATTTAGATTAGAAATTAGAAGGAAATTCTTCACTCTGAGGGTGGTGAGACACTGGCATAGGTTGCCCAGGGGGGTCGTAGATGCTCCATCCCTGGAGGTGTTCAAGGTCAGGTTGGACAGGGCTTTGAGCAACCTGGTCTAGTGGGAGGTGTCCCTGCCATGTCGGGGGGATTGGAACTAGATGGTCTTTGAGGTCCCTTCCAACCCAAACCATTCTATGATTCTATGATATCCTCTTTCTGAGATAATAATAATAATAAATATTATTATAATTATATTAATATTATATTTATTATTATTATTAATGTTCTTTCATGATTATCCTCAGAGAAGAGAAAGTTCCATGCCCTAGATCTTGAACCTTCTTTTCCCTTGACCTTTCAAGCATCAACTATGGTATTAAAGAATGGATGGGCAACATTTTGTGGACACATTTCCTGGGAGTCAGCTCTTCTGTTCCTTGCTTGGTCAGCAGGAGTCCTAAAACACAGCACACAAACTTGCAAGCTGCCTCCAGCTCCCTAAAAGTGAGCACACTGCCTGCGAAGAGCAGCAAACACAACAGTATTTGGTCACTAATCATAGAGTATGATTAGGACTGGGAGGGAACCATGTTTTATCTGTATGTTCTCTGTAAATTTGTGGTACTATGCAAATGTTTTAAAATAAATTAAACAGGAAAAATGCCATGAAAATAGTTCTCTATATATTTTGCTGACAGTTCCTCTAAATGTAATCAAGAACTAGTTTGTGGAATATGAAACATTTTTGGATATCTCCTGAGTTACAGTGAATCTTTTGGATGAAGGGGGAATATACTAGATGCTTTTTTTTTTTTTCCTTGCAGCTCTTCACAATGAATTTTGATCTTCATGATTTGTAGTTATTTGAAAATGTTTTACACAGCTTCATTTTTAAAGGCTTTCAGCAAAGCTGCATTTCATCAGATAATGCCAAACAGGTCATGGGCATTTTGTATCACACAAACACATTTATTGCAAATGCACTGTCATGATGGTGCACATTAAATTATTCTACAAGTTGATTAGGGATCATGGAAAGATTTTCTAGCTAATGAGCAGCCAACCTAATCACTCATCGGTCACTTTGAAAGGTAATCTTAAGTAGCCAGCAGTTTTTAAATGCATCCTAATTTTCAAACATCCTGGGTATTTACTAGATACCTAGAAAGTTAAATTGGCGATTATGATTTTTCTTCTTTATATCTTGTACTGTAATCATATCTTAAACTACACTGCAGTATGTGCCTAATCTGAAGCTTCCAATAATAAAAACAATTAAAATGAATGAGTAAAACCTAACAAATTAATTAGAAGCAGACTATAATCTTTAAGTCCTTGAAATGTTTATGAATTTTCTCTTTTTTATTTAACAACTATTTTTTTTGTGAGAATAAATGATTTCCTGAAAATTTATCAGAAACACTGGAATATTCTTAAAATCTTGCCACCTTCGCCCATTTCAAATACAAATAAAAATTATAAGAAGCATATTTTTTCCAGCTAAAGGATTCTTCCAATACTTATTGTCCAAAATATAAAAAATCAAGAAAAAAAGGCTATAAAACTATTTTTAAGACTTTAGATATTTTAGTAGGAAACATGCATTTTCTCACAGACCTGATTTTTTATTAAAGTCCTGGCTTTTCATAGATATGGGAGACTAGAAATTAATGTAAAACGTTTATAACTGTGATAACTATTTAAGATTACTTTTATCCTTTACTCTATGATCCAGGGAAATCAGATGCCTTAAAATGAATATGGGTTATATAAATATTACTCATTTCACACCACTGGTTACCTGTGTACTCATTTCAGCAAGTCATTAGGAGCGAGAGCCTCCCCAAGCTCTTCACAGGGAAGTGATGATGATGGCCAATACAGCAATTACACTCTCAAAGAAAAGAATCATCTTTTTTCCCTTTATGTGCTGAACTTGTCAGGTCAATGTTTTTATGCAATCAGTAGGAAACCTTGACTATGGTCACACAAGGACGTCAAACTTGGCCAGTTGCTACTGGTGTTTACTCTTGTGAGGCTCAGATGGGAACACACTGCATTTTAGTAGCTTAAAAGCCTTCTTCCAAGATGTCTTCCACAGCACCAAGGTTAAGGAGGAGTAAAAATGAAATTTCGTCTGATCACAGTGGGGTCAGAGGAGAAATCAGATATTAGGTCCCCCTGTCCTTGGCTGTGGGAAGGGAGCTCCTGCCAAAAACATGCTTCCCTAAAAGAATTACTCCAAAATGTACCTCTTAAGTTTCTTCAGATCAGTAACGTCCTGCAACAGGTTTGTTCTTACACACCTGGAACTGAAGAGTTTTTGCAGTGATGGTTTTAAGCCTTAAAGTGTCTGTTCTTTCCTTTGTTTGAAAGTGGTGGCTACAAAGCAGACAAGAGAAAGATTGTTGTTTTTTCTTCTTCTCAGATAAAAGGTATAAAATGTTTAAAGAATAATCAAGAACCATATCTCTGTAGCTATTAGAAGACATATATGTAATGTGATAGTCAAAAAGTTAGAATAGATTCCAACTATTATTTACCTTAATTCTAAAATTTAATTATTTCATCTTTCTACCAACTCTCTTGGTTCACACTGACCTTTTTTTCAGTGTGAAATTGTGTGTTCCTCAGTGTTTCTTATCTTCTTACTCTTGCATATATAAAATGAAAGCTTATATTGTCTCAGTGTTTTCTGTTGACACCTGTTGCTATACAAGAATCAATTACAAACCAATTTTAAACACAGCATGGATTCCCATACAGAGATACAGAGGACAAGGAAAATAAGTGGCACAATTTATATGTATTTTATTTTTTTTTAAAGCCTTTGGAAGGAAATACAGCCTGTTAACACTATTTAATGCCAAAGCAAGCTTAAAGCACTTTTGTTTGCATGAAAGCAGGTGTCTGGGAGGGAAAGCATTTCATAACCAGTTCCAATAATAAAAACATTCCTAATAGATAGCAAATAAGAGAAGAAAACTGCTAATAAATCATGTCCAGTTACATCTGAATGGGACAGTAAAGCCTGAA
The DNA here is from genome assembly GCA_013401335.1 of Brachypteracias leptosomus. Taxonomy (NCBI): domain Eukaryota; kingdom Metazoa; phylum Chordata; class Aves; order Coraciiformes; family Brachypteraciidae; genus Brachypteracias; species Brachypteracias leptosomus. The sequence continues at coordinate 15,740 of VYZX01023984.1, forward strand.
ACTAGTCCTAGAGCACCACACTTTGATACTCTCAAAGCCAGACTGTGTTTGAGCACCCATTTGCCCTCCCACCTTGGGACTTGCAGCATATTAGATTTGCTGAGAGCTAGTCTGGTTGGGATTGACATCGCAACTCCAATTTCAGTGCTAAACATGGGAAAAGAGTTATGGGCATCTGAGCAAACAGATGAACAGCAGAAGGCTCCGCATTAATGTTTATTAGTGCCAAGCATGACATAAAGTTGTAAATAAACATGTCTGGTCATTTTTTTACTGAGAGTATTTTTATTGTCTGCTATTAATATAATAGAAATTGTGTAAAACCAAGTATTTTCTTGACAATTTCCACTTTTACTTAAAACTAGCAAAATCTGATAGCAATGTCTTAGATTTTTTAACAGAATGCCTGGGAAAAACCCCACCTGAAGACTGAAATAGCAAAAGGGCAGTACATTTAAAACCCCCTAGGCAAGTCCATCCCTAAATTCATATAATACCATCCAGAAAGTAAAAATAATATGAAATCCTGGCTACTGTGAGAAAGAAGAAATGCTCTCTACCATATGAATTCATTACTTCATTATTAAATTAATATTCACTTCAGATCCATATCCACTTGAAGGTCACAGTGCTTAGCTATAAAACCTTAAATAGGTTAAACTCTCTGGATGCCAAAGACCTTTGCATTTCAGTTAAGAACCTGTATTTAATGGGGATTCATCAGCCTCTTTTCAAGTGGGTGCAGCAGTTTATTCTCAGCGTGGTGACCCTGGTTGCAAGCTTGTTATCATGAAGGGCTGTACTGCACCCAAATATGAGAATTTTGAGGGTGAACTTAAAGAGTTTAATTTCTCCTGAATTCATTCGACTGAGCTATGGGGGCAGCTCTTACTACTATGATATTTAAAAGCTGAATTATTAACAACTCTGTCCTCATACTACCTGCATTGCAATTACATTGTTTTATAAGAGTGTGAGATTGCCTTAGGAAGTAAAAATCTTTTCTTGAAAGCTAAAAAATAATTGCTTTCAATGGCACAAAATGGACAGATCTGTAATTGTGTAGCTTTATGAAAATGAGTGTATATTGTGTATGTTTCAGAGGAATAAAAACCCCCCAAACAAACCACCAGATTATCTCTTGTCTTATGGCACTGACTGGTGCCAATGCATCTGATATATAGAGAATACTCAGTATCATAGTAGTTGTAATTTATATTGCTATTGCATTTCTTTTGTCCGCTTAAGTGGTTAATAGAAAAGCTCACAGTTGTTTAGAAACTTTTCCATGTCTTAAGAACCATCAAAATATATATGAATTTTCTTGGAAGCCTAAATGCTATATTTCCTTTAAAGCAAGAAGGTTCTTGAGAACAAAGGCTAGTTTTAATCCTTGAGTAAATGAGTGTGAACTGAGCCTTGAACTCCCTAGGCTTTTCCTAGAATGCAGTATGTTGTTCAGATAACAGTGAAGGCAGTGTTCAGTCTCCAGTGAAATCTTCCTCAATAGCTGCGAGCACAGTCTTCTGAGGAGGAGGGAGAGGAATATCCTTAAATGCACTCAGAAGAGTCCTGTGGTTGCACTTGTAACAAGTATACACTTGATTCCTGTGCGTGGTACAAGGAATACTGAATTGCTTAGTACATCACACTGAGGAGACTAAATTGAATAGTTATAGCTTGTAGAAAAATCAGAGATGTGAAACCAGGAAGCTTTAAGAAAGAAGCTGAAGAAGAAAACAGGAAACTCTTGCTATGCAGAAGAAAATATAAATATAGGAAGCAGCATGGGGAATTGCCAGATCATGGGAATGGGTGAAAGCGTGAGGAAAAATGAGAGCAGAAGCTTTTGCAGAGGACTTGCAAAACTTGCACTATGAAATCAGTTACTTCCCAACTGAAGGAGAAGTGTTCAGAGAGAGCTAAGAGTGTGGAATTCTCAGCTGACACAGATCACTGTCAAAGCAGGAACAGAAAGCAAACGTTATGTGCTATGCTTATTTTCTGGCTGTATGTATTTTGTCACTTCTCTCATCTTTTCCTCCCCTCCAAGTGCCCCTGGGTTAAGTCATCTTTTCTAGGGCAAATTTTATGGAAAAGCCAAGCAATGAACTTCAAAGGCCAGAACAACCCTTCCTGAAAACTGAGATAGGTGCTTGCCTCCTACATTCATTCCTTGGTTCACAGAATCGCAGAATGTCAGGGATTGGAAGGAACCTCGAAAGATCATCTAGTCCAATCCCCTTGCTGGAGCAGGATCACCTAGACCAAGTTGCACAGGAACACGTCCAGGCGGGCTTTAAACGTCTCCAGAGAAGGAGACTCTTTCATACCTTGACACCTCTATCTCAGATGGCTTTTTACAGCGACTTTTCAGTGTCTTTAAAGAAAGTAGACAATGATGGGGTAAGAGGGAAAACTCTGCCCTGGATAAATAACTGCTCCAAAGATAGAAGCTAGAAAACAGTCGCTTGTTTGAATGGAGGGAGCTCACCAGTAGAGTTTGGTGGGGTGCTGGCTCAGTGTGTCTGCTGCTTAACACATTCATGAAAGTTGTTGAAAAGTGGGTGTGCAAGAAGGCGAGTAAGCTTACTTCCAATACAAGCTGATTCCAGATAGAAAGGATAAGGGCAGACAGTGAAGAACTGCAAAAGGACCAGAAGAGACTGCCTGAGACTTTCATAGCATAAGAAATGTAGTGTAGAGAATTGTAAAGTGATGCACATGGGAAAAAACCATTCTAGTTTCACATATAAAATGATGGGTTCTAGGCTGATCATTCCCACTGAGGAGCACAGTTCTTCTCTTATAATCAACAGCTCCATGAAAAACTCACTTTCTCCTTATGCTTCTCTATTGACAATAGCAGGACAAGCCTTTTATTTTCATTTTTTTGTTTTGCTTAAAAATAACGCTGCCAGAAGTACTCCAAGAGTTATCTCCAGATAACTAGCCTTTTAAAACACTATTTATTTTTCCAGTCTAGGAATCCTGCAATGTTTGCCTTATGCCACATTAATCTAAGGCCATTTGTTCTCCTGATAATTAGCAAAGGACACAGATGGTGGCCTCTTAGTGTGATGAAATGTATTTTTATATTTGTGACATCATGTTGGGTCTTCACAACACTTTGCTATCAAGCTTTGGAGATGATATGAATGTCAGGATTTATAGTGGAAGCCAACAAGTGCACTTTAGAAAAGCCATAAATGTGAAGTCTGTGGTCCACTGTGTAACAAAATGGTCAGTGACTGAGGACAAAGGTTAACAAGGTGGAAGCAATAATCTGATTTAAGTGAAGGACTCTTCACATCTATCTCAATATCACATCTTAATTTAACAGTGTTTTCCACACCACATGAGATTTTTTTCCTTCCTTTTCAATAATTATATACTAGAAAGCATAAGCAAGAAAACAGAGTGGTATAATAAAGTACTGAATTGCTGTCTGTTTTTTTTTTCTGCCTTTTCAACACATTTTAAAAATAAAGATTGATCTTAAGATTGAGCTTGAGTGGACATTGTACTGACTTAAAGATGAGTCTTTGTGGAGTTACATCTATGGCCAGTTCTGCCAAGCGTCCAACCTGCTCCTCTTAGGGTCAGAAGAATTTCAGACTCAGCCTGTACTGGAATGTAAGATTTTCAATATTTCTCATCTGCAGTAAGTCAGAGGAAAAAGGCTTTAGAAGTAAGCTCATTTCAGTCAGCAGGTTGGCTTTGGTGTAAATGATTCCACTACCACTGTATACTGACTCACAGGGGTAGAAAACAAGAAATTATATGAGGACTTGAATAATTCAAACTGAACCAGAAAAAAAAATCAACTGCTGCATTTGGTCCATAGGGGACTGGGAGTTAATTGAATGTGATGTACAATACTCAAATGAAATGATTCACCTTATTATAAATTGTGAAAAACAAGCTTTTTTGTTCACAAACAGGCAGATATATGAATATTTTAGTATAAACTTCAGGCACTTGTGATGGCCTATTTTCATATCACATATTCACTGTTCAAATATTCGTAGTCTGAACAGTCCCATGCTTTTTTTTTTATTCACTTAGAATGAAACAATATTAAATAATAATGAAACCTAATGATGAACATCAAGCATGAAAAACCTTCAACAGAAAATAAGCGTAAGGAAAGGAGACAAAAAAATAGAAGCAAAAAGTAAGTGTCAGAAGGACTCAGAATTCACTGCCACAGAACTGGAGGTAGGAGTCAGTAACTATTTGCTTTAAAGCACAACTAACTGTCCTTAAAACAAACAAAACTCACCCAAAAAACAAATCAGCAACAAAATAACCCACCTTTCTTGCATTGAATTATTGCCAGTTTTGGCCCTATGATGCAGCTGAGCTGTTATGTCTAACACCTCAAGAAGGATTTTCACTGTATACACGCACAGAGTAAGAGCACTGCAAGAGTTAAAATGCCATTAGATCTTTTAAACAAGAAGTCACAATTTAAATCCTTTCTATTCAAGAATGACATCGACGTCTTGTAGATAAGGTTGGAGCACTGGCCAAGAGATTCTTTTCCATCTTTGATATCATAGAATTATAGAATGGATTGGGTTGGAAGGGACCTCCGAAGGTCATCTAGTCCAACTCCCCTACAATAAGCAGGGAAATCTCTAACTAGGTCAGGTTGCTCAGAGCCCCATCAAGCCAGACCTTGAATGTTTCCAGGGATGGGGCCACCACCACCTCCCTGGGCAACCTGTTCCAGTGATCAACCACCCCCATATTAAAGAAAATGTTACATTCTTGCCCATAGCACAAGATGGTGTGACCTGCTTTGTATTAAGACAGAGGCAACTAAAATCAACAAGACTATGAAGGTACCTTTCAGGCGACAGCAAAGGGTGAAATATCAAGAAACT
>VYZX01023986.1:4264-37345 GCA_013401335.1 Brachypteracias leptosomus
TCTTGATTTTAACTTTTCTTACAGTACTGGACTAAAAGGGGACGCTTTTTAAGGGACACTGGAAGGATCTTTGCAAATTTCCTCTATTGAACACCACTGGAAATTTATGTATGGAGGTAAGACAATATAAAAGACCATTTTCTTTGATAACGGAGACTTCAAAAGGACTTAAGGACTTTTCTTATTTAAATATCTCTGAGGCCAGAGAATGTCAAATGCTTACATAGCTCACTTTGACTTCACAGAGTTGCTTTTTTATAACAGAACAAGCTCAGCATTTAACTTCCAAAAAGGATGAAGAAATGAAGCCCATCTGAAGTACTTCTATTTTACAAAAAAAGAAAAAATAAAAGGAATTGCTAAGCCAGCCATTTCTATTTAAAGATCTAGGGTATACTAAAATAAAGGCTACTTTGGAGATGGAATAATTAAGGTCATCAGTTGCAACTGTGAAAATATTGGGGGGACATAATAAAAACACAAATATAATGTTCTTTGCATAAGTGCTCTCCAAAGTATAACTGCTCATTTAGACAACTAAGAAAAAGGGCTAAATATGTCAAGAAAGGTGGCGGCACTGCAGAAGTTAAATCCTGACATATATGTCATGACCATGTAGGATTTGCAGAACACATAAGCCTCAAGGTGGTATTTGCTTGTAACTCAAGTCTGTGTAAGATGAATATTGTGGCATGGTGGCACTTGTTAAGTCAGGTTCAATATGTTCACTTTCATGATGGTCAAGTAAGACACTTGAAAGGACTCGGCATGGATCACAGGCATAAAAATATATATCAGTGTTTTCAACCTGTTAGAAAAAGCTGCTTATATTTGATGATTTAAAGTTTTCAACATTATTCTTAGTATTTGTCTTAAGTACTAAGATGAGCCTGGCTAGGGAAAGCTACTATATAGCTGATTCACATAAAAGATGAAGCCATTACTAAAGCATGACATAGAATGCAGCTTCTTAGTGTTTTGAGAAATCCAAGTTCTACTGACATATTGCTTGTGTACTGGAGCCTCACAAAAATGACAGAAACTGTATTTCAGAATTCTCACATTTTATGTGTTATGACTGCCCAAGACATCCATAGCCTTTTGTGCCTGAATACAGCAGAAAGCCATTTGGCCTTGTCTTTTAATTAAGTATACACAAGAACAGTTTTACTGAAGCAGGCCAGAGGTCCGTTGAATCCGCTACCCAACAGTGGCCATTGGAAGAACCTAAGAAGAGGGCAAGCGCACACAGAAACTTCTGCAGTGTATTTTCCCAGTCTCTAAGGTCTCCAAATTCAAGGTATCTTCAACCAGAGGTTGGATTAGGTAAAAACTGAAACATACATTTAATGGAACAAATGCACAAATTGAGACATTTTTCTATCTAAATATTTCTTGGATTTAACTTTATCAATGTGGTGTAAGCTAAAATAGCACACCAATAACAACTGCCCAAAGTTTGTCTGACAGCAAAGAAAGAATCTTTGGGTTTAATGTTTGTTTCTTCTCTTTTCTTCATCTGAGTTAATTTTAATTTTCATTATGCAACACATACTTCATAGGTTTTTTTTTCACTTGTAGAAGTGCAATACCCAGTTTAGCAAAGCATTTACAACACACTAATATCTGAGCATGTTCATATACTTGCTTATATTGAATATTGAAGTTAACATGCTTAAATATTTGCCCTAACTACAGCCATTCTAAACTGTCTAGGTGATAAAAACATACTAATACAAAATCATACAGAGCTGTAAGATAAAAATGTATGGGCACAGTCATAATAAAAATAAATAGAACTGAAAAAAAGTTCTATTTTTTGCAGATAAGAGAAGAAAATGCAATACTATTAAAGTATTAGAATTTTGAAGGACATTTCACAGTAAAACACCTTTGACTTGATTATTTTAATTACCCAATTATCTTTCATCATTTGATCCAACCTCATTCTTTCCTGTGTCTACACTGTTAGTCTTAAAATAAAATAATACAACAAGATTGGCTGGTGAAAGAAAGCATATTTTAAAACAGTCCATGATAATCAGTTCTATGAATTATTATTTGCAACTCAACCCTACCTTTTTTAAAGTCAATGACATATATTCAATTTATTCCAGAGGAGTGGGAGTCAGCCCTCAATTTATTCATTTGCATATAATCTGACAAGAGATACATGCTTTTGAATATAAAGTAAAAGAAATCTGTTTCTCTTTTTAGTAACACAGGATAAAGGACTCCTAGGGTAAAGAACTGTTGAATAAGGTTAGTTTGTCAAAAATTAAATTACTATTGGAAAATAAAATCTCAAACTTTAAAAAAGAGTGCAGTCCAGTAACATTTTCTTTATGAATTTTGACTTTGCATTTTGTGTAAACAAAGTTTCCTAAAATGATTATCAGTTTGATAAAGATAACTTATGACCCATTTGTAGACATAAAAGCCTCTCATCTATTCTGTAGCCCAACAGAAAAGAAAATATTGCTTAGAAATATAACAATAGAAGCACAATGCTCTCTTTTTTAAGTCTTAGACTAGATCAAATAAAGTTTTGGTACTCCATTGCTTAAAGTGAGTGATTAAAACCACAGAATCTGAGTGGAATACCTATTATTATAATGAGAGCACCTAAGTAACTACTTAGACAAAAGCCTGTATTTTGGTGTGTGAATGAAGCTACAGAACCTGAAGTTAGCCTCTTGCATAAACATGTGTCTCAGTCTCATCTGAAACAACACTCCACAAAAGTTAGGTGCAAGAATAGCAGTTATGACTCTTTCATAAGTTATGATTCTTTCACAAGAAAGAAATGGAAGTGTATATATGTACGTAATTCAATTTTCAGATAGTAAAACAATATAGGAAAAAAAGTCAAATAAATGGATGTTAGTTCTACTTCAAAATAAAAATGGCAACCAACATTGCTGGAACTTGAGAGCTACACAGATCTGATACTTATTTTTCAAGAGCTATCTGGTTCCACTTTCCATTTGTAAAATTAATTAATTGTTTAAAAAATCTATAATAGATATCAGTAAAGGATTCTATATCACTTTCTATTAGAACAAATTTAAGGGCCAAATTAAAACAAAACAAAACAAAACAAAACAATAATGAAGAGAATACACATTTCCATTTCACTTCTTTGTCTGGGATTTCATAAATAGCAGTAAGCTAAAAAAGTGTGTTTAAAAATAGAATTTTAATGCAATTATGTGGGCAGCTGGAAATCTTATTCAGACAAAGTCATTCCATTTCTGCTATTTGAAAATACTCTCTTTCTTTTAGATATCAGCCACATGCTCTGTCTTTTAAAAGAGCACTGGAGGATATCACAGACAAGAAGCTCACTGATACACTGGACAAGCTCCATCGATTTTTCCAAATACTCTGTATTAACACTGAAGAGTCAAGTAAGGTCTCTATATCACTGTTAGTTTTTCCAGTGTCCTCTGGGCAATTTATATTATTTTTCCACTGAAACATCACCATATAAGTAAGACAGAAATAAGATGCATCTAATAAGAAACAAGGCACCGATCTCACGTCTTACATACAATGTATTGAACTTTAAAACCAACACTCTAAGCTTTGTTGCTATTAAACACAGAAAAAAACCCAAACCAGGTGTTACCTTGTCTAGAAATATTCACACCACCTTAGATTTTACGAGTTCTATTTCTGTGCAGAGCCGTGGGAGTTGCACCCCAAATGGTGCAGTGATGAATGAGCCCAGTTCTGTCCTGGCTTCCAGTAAACCCCCTCCATGAGCATCCTGTTGGCAACTTCTCAGACTGTGTCTCCTCACTGCCTCCAGCATCCCCGCCCAACCCCTCTATTTTTTATCCATTTGAAGCTTTTAATCCCGATCTCTGAAAGACCCTGAAGACTGCTTGACTTATTTTTTGTCCTGAATTCCTTCACTTTCTCCTACTTCACATATCTAGTCCTACCCAATGAACCCTCTTGAACAACTTTGTATCCTCTTCCCACTCTTCTCTTTGTGCCTTCTGTGTCAAGTGAACACTAGAATTTTTTTTTTTCCTCAAAAGGTATCAGTCTGCCATGCAACCCACTTACAGAAAAGTGTTATTAAATGTATATGTATGTACAGACATACAAGTATAATATGTATGTATATACAGACACACTAATCTTCATTAATTATCAATCTCCTGTAGACCTAATGCATTATGTTTGAACATTATTTAGATTTATAGGTATGCTCTTGGACAAAGGGTTTGTATCCCTCTGTTCTGTGCAGAAATAAAAATTCCAGTAGCATTCAACTGATAATTATAAACTGAATTTAGAAGTAATCAACCCAATGTGCCCTAGAATTACTCATGAAAAGGATTATTCATGTATTGCCCTAACACTTGTCACTCAGTCAGAAGTGGTGCCTGACTTAACTGAAAGTATCGATTTGCTATCTTGAAATTTATTTTTTTTTAAAAGTCATTTACAATGTATTTCATGGCACCAGTCATAGAAGCTGGAGCACTTGAGCTTTAGTCAGCACCTAGTTCACCCCTGCTCTTCTGTCACTCTATCACTCACAGACATATGAAGACAAAAACATTTTCTCAGAAGCCCTTGAGGAGAGCATGGTTGTAACTTTTATAGTCTGCTCCACAGAGCAGAGCAGCTTTTAACTGAGTGAAACATAGTGTACATGTGAGGGTATCTCAGGCATCGAGGCGAAGTTTCAGCAATAGACCCAGTAACAGGTCAAGAAATTATCAAGAAAACACATAGAGAATCTGGGGCAGAGGCTTAGGTTTCACCTAAGTCTGCATATGGTGATATCATTTTGTGAAGAGAAATCCACTTCTATATAGGACTAAATATTTTTTTGAACTAGGGCTCCTCGGGACTAGACAGACTGATGACTCTTGAACAATAATAAGTTATTCTAACTCCAGGATCCTGCTGCTGTTAGTGATTTACTAGGTAAAGAAATGAATTAATGACTTAGTGTTCAAACCTTGCCTTTCATTTTGGGTTTCTAATATCCAAACTTGCAATCTTCAGACCTACATTTATATGAAGTTTAATTCTTGCCACACTGTCTGGGAAGCCTAGATATCTAACTCTGGGCTTTGTCAAAATTTTAAGACAGATATTCTCTGTGGCATTCTCCTCCAAAGCCCTGGCCTCCCACTCATCAGAACAGTATGCCTGCTTGTAAAGTGCTGTGGCTTTTTCTATGTATGCCCTGAGTTTCTGTCCATGGAAAGAGTATTACAGAGGATGGAGAAAGGTATTATACCAAGCCACAGAGTAAGGATCAAGACCCACAGTGAAGAGAGAAGTTTTGCACACCTTGTAGACTGCAGCTTAGTCGGGGTTACTGTTGAAGATGTTAACACAAATCTCAGATGCAGCAAAGGCAAGGCCCCTGCCCTGGAAGTCAGCTCGGGCTAATTACTGCAGCAAGAATGGGCATTTGGGGAGCAAGGGAGACAGCTGAGAAAACTTCCTTTAATGACTTACCTTATCTGTGCTTGCCCGACCATTCAGATCATAAGCTAGGGTTGGCAAACATGATTTTAGTTTGTCATCAAGCCAAAAGCTGAAAGGTGATTTAGCAGAGTGTTAGAGTCAGCCATTTTTCTCAGAGCAAGGAAAACTTACAAGAACTCATGTACTTTGGAATAGTCTCGTTCTGGTCATAGATCAAGTGTTTCTGCATCATGTAGCTGTCTACATTGATAATACAGCAGCATTCACCAAACAAGTATCATACTCAACAGATGCATACAGGCAGAAACAGCTTTGAAAATAAACCTCTGATACTAATTTAAAATATTTTTCCTACAAATATTTCCTCTGTGGTAATGCATGTCATTCAGATGTGACCCTTATTCAATTATAAACTATGTTTTCTTTACCACAATATTAAAAGTACAGATCATAGTTATTCATATAATAAATTTCATTTTCTTTATAATTTAAACCCAAATGATAACTTGTTTAACCTGGTAATAAAAATAATTTCCAGATTAACTATCATCTTTTCCTTAAGTCTTTCTGAATCAGGACAAAATCATAAATTAGTTACATGAATAAAATCATCCAACACAATTATACTTCCTTACTTCCTTAATACATCTTCATCTGATCCCAGACAGAGACTCCTAGGTCAGGTTTCTATCACTACATACTAAGGTTTCCACGGTAATTTCATTCAATAAGTGTCAGATGCTAAAATCTCTTCAGGTCCCACTTGATGAATGACAGACATTCTGAGACTGAGTAGATCCATTAAGAATGTACTATGATCTATTAAATCAGTTTCTGGTATATATATTCAAAACAATGAACAAGAATCAATGTAATTTTTAAAATATCTTAAAAAAAAGGAAAAAATTAATGCTGTCAGGTTTGAGAAAGAAGTGTGAATATTACACATTAAGCTAATGCAAATTTGGGAAATTTGGGCTTTGTATCATCTATATCCTTAGCCTGGCCCACAATTACCCGATTCTGGATTTCACAGTTTGCCACTAGTCAGAGAGTCAATGCAAGGGACAGCAACACATGATAAGAACATCAATGTAATGAGCAACCACTGGATTAATTGCTTCTTGGTGCCTCTCATGTCCTGGTTACTACCCACTCAAAGTGTGGGCTCAGCTGTAAATTCCCATCAGTTCCACAAAAACAAGTAAGAGCAGTTTTCTGTGGGTGTCCTTGGAGGCAAATTGAACCAAGATATGCTTCAATCACCAGCTTCAACCCAGTCTGGCAGTAGGTCATTAAACTTAGAGGTTAAAGCCCAGCACTTAAACATCTAATGCATGCATAGTACAGGCACAAGCCAAAGGGATTTGAATGAAGTTGCATCAGTCATCTTTTTATGTCTTGAAACATTTTTGAAAAGCAAACAAAAAAAATCCCAGGAGATAGAAAGAAGGATACCACAGGAACCTGATTTTAAAGCTGCATTTTTACATAAACTCATAAAATAATGTGGTTGGATCCTTCTTTTATTTTTTTGTTTGTTTGAGGGTTTTTAATTTATGTTTTTCAATTGCAGCATAAGCACGTAAGTGGATTTCCACACACAAACTATATGTTTTCTGATTAGGATACTAGTATATATATCAGAGGGCTGGCAGGCAAAGACGGAAGGGAAGAATTTCTGATGTAGCCTAACATGAACTCATTTACCACTTACTTCAAATATTTAACTTACTTGAAGAAAATGAACAGTCTCTCATTATTCCTAATGACAAATTATTCTCTAACACTGAAAGAAAAATGTAAAAGCACAGGTAGGTAATTATTCCTTAAAAGCAATCCAGACTCACATTTATAAATGGCAGCACAGCATTAATCATGTGCATTTGGTGGAAGTGGAAAAATGTGATGATCTAGAACAAATGTTTTTTATGCATGGGGCTACAGAGTAAGCAGGCAGAAATTTTCAGAGCATGATTTCTTATTTAGAGTTGCAGAACTATCTATTTTTTATTAGCTCTAAATGCTTTCAATTGTCTTGAATTTCTGGAGATTACACTCCATTGCAGCAATGGAGATTTGAAACATAACATGCTTTTCAGTGCATACTTTAGGAAGCCGACTCGCTTCCAGATATTTACATTCTTAAGCTAGCAACTGTCACATAACAGGTTAAAAACCCCACATATCACATAAAATAATTTCTTTGTATCAGTGTTTTTTCTCCCCACTTTTTAAATCAAAAAAAATTCAGCGTTTAAATCTACTACACTGCAAGCAAGTAAGGCTGGATAGATAACTAACTATAGCCCTGAGAACCCTTTAGTTAAGCAGCAAGTTTTCACTTATGGTATTTTTGTAAATCTGTATTTTGGCAGACATCGATTTCAAAGGTGACAGTTTCGCAGCTAAGAAAAGCAGAAATTCCAAGTATGTGTAACAGAGCTGAGGTAATTCACCACCAGCAAAACCTTTCAAAAGTTAGCATGCCATCTTGAATTCTAACCTAGAAAGATATTATGAATATGTCAAAGACAACAATGCTAGAAAAATATCCTTCTGTGAAGATTTTTACCCCCTTTTCACTTATTTTCCCTTCTCAAAGAAATGCAGACAATGGAACAATTGTGTACTTGAGAGCTAGTGTTGAAGTAGAAGATAGACAAAGCTCATAAAACAGAGTATTCATTTATCTCATCATTGCTGGATAATCATTACAGAAAATCTTTATTTCAAACATTTAGAAAATATGCAGTTTCTAATAAAATTGTATTTACTGACAGAAATTTTGCTGTCAAAAAGCACAGTTCTTGTGTGAATTTTGAGTATTTTCAGTATCAATACTTTAAAACTAGCCCTATGAGCTTTCCAGTGCTTAAAGCAGAATGTTAGCAAGCAGTGTAAAGCACTTTAATGAAATGCTTGTGTCTGAAGAGCACGGCAGATTTTGGAGAAAATAGTGTGGATTCCATGCCCTTAAGAAGACTAAAGAACAGCAAGTGTTTTTCCTGTGCTTTACACATCAAGCAAGTTGGAACCACTGCATTTACAGGGAGTAAACAACCACTGTAGAGAAACTAATCAGGGTTTTATATATATTCATATACCTTTAGGGGCAAAAAATTCTAAAAATAACTGACAAAGTGACTGAGAGCATCTTTGGAAATATCTAGTTTGTCTACATGCTTATCCAACCAAGAACTAGAATCAGAAGCTATGAAGCTGCAGTTATTTTGAGAAGGGCGTTAACCATGACCACAAAGTCTCTGCAGGACATTTGGCTTGTGTGCAGCAGCCTCCCATGAACTCCTGGCTCCTATAACTTTGTAAACCCCTGGGTCACACACTACATGAGTCAAGCAGACCTGCCCAAACTAGAATGACTTTGCTTAATCACACCTACTTCATGGATCTTCCACTGCTCTAAGCAATATAAAGACAGACAGGACTCCAGGCAACACAATGCTCCATTTGGATTACCTGGGTTGTAGAGTTAGTCCTAAAACATTTAGCTTGGCATAAGATCTGCATCCCAAGTAGGTTAAGGAAAAATAAAGAAGCAGGAAAATGAATGGAAAACCTGTAAAAGACAGGACAGCAAACAGTTTATTGAAAGCAAATAACCAGATCATACATATAGACAAAGTTATAGCTATGTACTGCCATTGATCTGATTGGCAGGCAATATAGAGAGACCAAACAAAATTTCAGATAAGATAAATGTCCCAAATGCAAATGAGCAACAATCAATAGTTGCACCAGGTACTACAAGGATGAGGCAAGTAACCGTTTTGAATAATTTATCATTGTAAGGAGTCAGTTTGAAATAAAACCCTGCACATTTCATTAAATGGCAGAAGCAGCTAATTACTGAATTGTTCCCGCTATAATTATTTTAAGTCTGGGGATAACAAAATGTATACAGAATCCTTAATTAATACTATTTGTATGAGGTGAGAAAACATTATAAATTGAGAACTTGTAAGGGGCCACTTGCAGTACATCAAGTAATTGAACACTACTCTATCTTTCATTATAGGTCCTGAGAAAGGAATTACTGAAATCAGCTCTTTATTTAATATGAAAATTCTGGTCAAATAAGTTACCATGTAAGAAAAATGTGATTCTGACATTACAAATCTGTTGTATAAAAGTGTCAATTTATTACACATTTATGCATGAAGTTCTATATATAAGTAATACCAAACCTCCTTTCACTAAAGCCATATGTAGAAAAATATTTTAGCATACAGCTGTGATAAGATAACTGTAATTACTTTAGTGCCCTGAAGACATGAAGGCGCATAGCTGTCACAAGTGATATTTGTTAATGATAATGACTTAAAAACTACAATGAGCTTTTAGTTTTTTATTTTTTTGGTTGGTTGTAGAGAAGTAGTATAGCTGCAGAAGAAAAAAATATGATTCTTCAACACAACTGAGAAGCTTAGATAATGCCACATGCAGAAATCCACTGAAGAAATAAGACATAAGACAGCTGCCAGTACTAGAGTATAACCAAACGCATCTTTTTTGCAGACTCTTTGTGTACAATCACAGACTAATTTTTTTTAATTCAGGTCCACTAATTATAATGATCATAAATATCTGCTCTTTCTAATTAAGACAGATTTCAAACAAGTGTCCATCTGAGACAACTAAGAAGCAAAACTCAAGTCACTGTCCTCAGAGTCAATTTCAGTGTAGAACAGCACTTAACCAATAATTTAAAGCATGTATTTTATTTGACAGGTATGGACTGTCACTGGATATGGGAAAGTAAGCCTGAAATTGATTTCTTTGTTGATATATACACTGCCAACGTTAGGTGTACATTTAAACTTGATACAATCTGTTTACTACTTCTACTCAGCATTTATGCATATTGAGGAAGAATATTTGCCTAAAATGGAAGGTGTTGACTTCACCTTAACCTCAAATTCCAAAACAACTTTGACTATTTAGCCAAGTGAAGAGGAAGGGGAACTGTTTCTTGTGTTTGTAAATGATTACAATGAGGTGTAGAATTTCCCAGCCTACAATAAGGTCTGCTGATTAAATCAAGGTGTATACTTGCTACACTGTATCTCTGAGTAATGTCCCTTTTAAAATCATCACAGTGCTCTTCCAATGTATTAGCAGAGATGACAAGTGTGCTCATAAAGAACTTATGTCCTACATGGTAATATCTGTGTTAGGTCAAATACAGCAACATGCAGAAAAATCCTCCTCAGCAGTGCCACAAACTGTGAAAGGAAAATGTGATAGAAGATACTCAGTACTATCTCCACTGGATCAATTTCTAGGTCAGTTGTATGTCCTTTAAAAATGTCAAAGCAAGACAAATGTTCACAACCATAGTCCTTTTAAATAATATGCTACATTTGAAACCTAAAATACGTCTTATTGTAGCCGCTGAGATTAGTTTGAGTTGAAGAATGAGTTTGTCTAGTGTGAGGAGAGAAATATAAGATATTAATACACAGTTCTCAGGTATTGTGGATCTGACATACGTCACAGACTGCAGCAGAAATATCACTGGTGATCTCATATTTTCAGGGCAAAGGATTTAGAGAATGGGTCACTACTACCTGCTTTAAATTTGCTTCTGCCATTCATTCTGTGAGCTGAGCTTTTACCCATTATCCATTTAAGGAAGCAACTCTGCTTGGAACAACTTGTAAAATAGGCAATTTGAGCTTTAATACTATTTTGCAGGAATTGTCTTCACTTGCACAGAAGCTAATTAGCTTAAGTCCTGAAACAACCTGGAGTGAAACACAAAGTTTTTTATTGAAGCAGTGGAGCTCCGTGGAGTTAAACAAGGTCAGCCTTCCACTAAAGAAGGAACTTTCTGCTTTGAAAAACCTGGATACAAAGTTCTGAGATATGAATACAACTGTAGTGGGTCTGTCTGAGCTGATTTTCCCCATACAGCCCTCATGCTGCAGTACTAGGACCCAGAGAGNAGTGAGGTAATTCAGGCCAGATGCCACACAGTGACAGTTTTCTAGCCATGGTATTAGCATGCACCTAGTCCTGTAAGGATTAATGAGACCCAGGAGAATTATTAAGTCTTTCCATGTAGTATTAAACAACCTTACTCTCACAGATGCTTAATGTCCTATTGACCTAACAAAAATGCTTAGCTTCTTTCAGCATTTCACATTATTCACTGCCTTCAGCTGATGGATACAGTACATTTAACAAATACACATATTCAAAGCCACTTTTTTCAGTCTCATGATCTTTTCTTATATTTTCTTTCACGGTGAGCAGCAGATTGTATTGGCTTTTACCAGGAAAATTAACAGTGGGCCACTCTTTCTCCTGCCTTCTCTGTCTATGCAAATCTGATCCATGCATACAGTTCAACTGTTCCATGAGGATCATCCCAACACAAGGTACCACAAAGTACATACAAAACTTACTTTAACTCACTTTTTATGAAGTAATATCTCTGTGTAGCAATAAAACCTCAACATCTGACTTGAACTGAGAAAGGATTTCACAAAGAAAAAAAAACATCACATAGCAGGGTAGGCCAAGAGACAGAAAAGACACCTTTTAATCTCTCCAAACAGTTCTGTACCAAGAGAAATGCGGATGGAGCCAGCTGTTAGGATTGCTATTGCTGGGCAGAAAAGAGGGCAAAAATAAGCACTATTTTACTTCACATTACTTTTTACTTTGATCAATCTATCAAGTGTTAAATACTGAATTTATAAAAAAAAAGGTGCATATTAATTCAGAGAAATAAAATATCAAGCATCAAGTTGTGCTTGTGATAGAGACAGCGTACAATAACTCAGCCTATGTCTATGCACAGTGTAACATGTGGATCCTGAAACCAATAAGCTTCTCCACCCTAAAATATGAATGACACCAAGCAGGATAATGATTAAACAATGAAGCTATATTGTAACGTGAGGTTACTGTGCCATAGGACAACATAAATACAAGGATGCTTGCCAATACAAGAACTTGTGTTGTGTAAGCAAATAATTTGCATCTTTAATTAAAGTTAGGAAATAGTATTAGCTTTATATATTAAAAAAATGAACAAACAAATCTTATCTTTGTTGTTCAAGTGGAAAAAGCAGCAAAACACAAACATTCTGATCAGTTTTAACCATCGGCATGTTTTAAAAAAGTGTTAAATTGCAGGCTTGAAAATTTTATAAACAAAACAGAGCTAGAAACACTCTGTTGTCCTTTTTGACTTCTGATAATAAACTGGGCATCAGCGATGCCAAAGTTGGCAGAACAATAGATCCTAACAAGAACTGTGAAAAGGTCAAAACTGACCCATCTGTCTCAACACAGAATAAAAAGGATATTTGATGAAAGCTGTTAACACCTACACATAGGAGTCTTTGTATCTTTTATACATTGAAAGGAAAGAATAAATAAAATTACATTCAAACTGTCAGTCTAAGAAGAGCTCTATGAATATCCTTTATTGTAGTTTTTCATCGACTTTTTGGTTAGCCTCTGAATTTGAATGAAAAGCACACTCTACTTATCTAAATCCTAGCTGTTTGAAAACTGGGATGGATAGTTCATGCAGAACCAAACAGTTTGTGAAAAATGCATTGCTAATAAGTAGAACAAGTAAATTAAAAAAAAAAAAAAAGAGGTGCATCCAACTTTCCCTATTAAAATAACATTAAAGCCTTGCTAAACTCTATGTAACATGATTTTGTCAGCCATTTTAGCAGTCACATGGAATATTTTGTATTTTCATGCTTTTACTACATTATCTCATTTCCTATATCCTACTTCAATATAGTGTTATCCACTAATGTGCTGAAAGAAGAAAAAAACCCATCACCTCTGTACACAAACAGGATTTGCACTAGACATACATCAGCTGGAGAAGAAACAAATTTAGTTTCAGTTACTTTGGACCTGAACATGAGATCATGTCTTTAGTGTCATACTGCAAATCTGGCCTTTTCAGGATGGAATTCCAGCAAAATATTCTTGTGGAAGAGGGTGCAGTTGTGGCTGTGGGTATGGGTCAGGGTAAGACTTAAGGGGTATGGAAAGGCAACAACTGGAAAGTTCTCTTACACAGACTCTTTCTCAGAAACCTCAGAGGAATGCTTGTGATTAAAAACTCTCATCCAAAGGCAAGCAGAAGAAACATGCTGCTCTTACCCTGCCCTGGTGTCAGAAAGCATGCCAGATCTGTGCCATCCCTCTCACTCCCAGCCAGATTATCCACAGAACTTTCTCCTCACTCACCCCTGGGCACAGCTGTGATATTCTGCAGATGAAGTCAAACCCACCAGCTTTGTTTTGGGACGGCAAGAAACAAATTTACCCATCGCTTTCTGCCATTCAGGCCTCTAGTATCATCACTAATATGCTGCCCACTGTCTGTTAACTAACAGGAGCTCTGCTTTTTGCATTTTAAGATTCTTCATAATATAGGGCAGCTATAATTAAAATTATTCTAGATCCTCTTCATACTTACTTATTAGAATTTAAGATTGCAGGTCAAAGTATAGTTGGCTATATTAAAAATTAACTAAAGCTATCTTAATCCATCAATTAATTCACCGTTATTATTGTATCCTGTTTTTCACATATTTTGGCATCACTGTTAATTTATTCAACTTAGAACTACTTTGCAGCACTTTGTATCACAGGAATGCACTAATTAACAAAAACATTTATAAAAAGCTTAGTACATCTTTCTTAGTTTTTGACACTTGACTGAAATTCAAATATATGGCTAAGGATAGCATATATATGGCATAAGATACATGTGCAATGTAAAAGAACACGTTGCAGTAAAGATTGCAGAGTATTATCAGATCCCTTTCTTCAGCCCCTTTCTACTTTTCATGGCACCCTACCAAACAAAAATATTTTTCAAGCAGTACCATGTAAAAAATAATTGCTTAGTTACAAAACTGCAGTTTATTTGAAGTTCATATTTATTCTAGTACTTAAGTATGTATATATTTCTTTGAAAGCTGTACTTTGTTACATTCTGATAACTGACATTAACTATTCTATGTCAAATCTTCAAGCCCTCTTGCATAAGCATACACATCTACAGTGCTCGTATCTATAGTTTTCTTCAATGCCTTACAAAGGATTCTCCTGGTGCAAGAATACTCATGGAAAAAAATATTCTTACAGATTAAGGTTTGTTAGAGTAACTTGGTTAGGGCCTCTGGATTAATCTCTATTAAATTCTATTAGACCTTTTCCTAAGGGTAATGTTTTCATATAATGAAATCCTGTAAACACAAGGTCAGGCAGTGAACCATGGCTAAGCTGCACAAAATTAAATTCAGGAAAGACTACATGCAAGGTTTTCCTTTTTGTTCATCTAATCCTTGGATAAGGATCATGGTCAATGCTGTAGAGAAAATACCTAACACACTTATGTCCTTACATGCTTGTGCAGCAAAGAAACTGCAATCTCATGTAGTCAGCCATGATAGGACCCCTGTCCCCTTTGACAAAGCTCCCTTTCAACTTCCACATCCAGGCTTCTTTAAGGAAACCACAGGGCTAGAGAGTGGGAAGGTCACTGTTGATACATCTCTTATCTTTCCTTGACAGTGGTGTAGAGAGCAGCTAAATGGTGGTCCCCTATTTTAGCCCTGGCCTCAAAAATATTAGAACATACTAATATCTAAAAGTACAATAAGCCAAGCATGAAGACAAAGTAGTTACTTACCATTCAATATATTTTTTAAGACCCCTAACATGAACTCTGATGATTAACCACTATGAAGTCAGTGGTTACCACAGAAGAAATCACAAAATCAGTGTCTGAACCCCTTTGTTTCATCTATCTTCATTCGTCTCAGAGAACTAAATTCTCCAAGTTTTAGAGAATGACTGCATTTAATGTATTCATGTGGCTAAATATGGTATGAAAACTGCATTTTCACAATGATGGTAATAATCCTAGCTGGAAATAACCCTTTGTTTTTCAATCTCTCAGAGTAGGAGCAATGGTACCCCTCATAACTGCCCCTTTGAACCAGACACCTAATCCAGGAAAGTGATGTGGTCTAGTTCTACTACATGAGTAGCATTTCAAAAACCAATGGAACACCTTCTGTACTTATAATTCTCCATTTTAAAAGTGTCTTTCTTGGATGAATCAAGGAACTCAGCTAGTTTTCTTGTTCATGCCATACTTGGCAGAAGTGAAAAGGGCACTGTGAACTGGCAAAGAGCAGCATCAGGTTTTTTCCTGCATGTTCAATGGCTAATTAAAATAAGCACAACTGAATGAAATGGCCATGAGAATCTAAATGAAAAAAATATTCTTTAGGATAGGATTTCCTGTCATTCATTTGTTTCTTTCAACAAGTATTCAAAACAACCCTGGGTGCTCTGTTCTCTCTTACAATAAAAATAATCTTCATTTTATTTCTTAAATGTTCTTCTAAGCATAGCATTGTGTATAAAAGAATGAGGTCTTACATTCTGAACCAGGAAGAATATTTTGCCTATATTAGGAAAAACAACACTTGGAATGATAAAAAAAAGAATTACAAAGCTGTGCGCGAAGCTTCTGAGTTTTACCTTTCCTGACTTTTCTACTGGGGGGTGGTGAAAGAAAAAAATCAATGTAAAGAACTTGGCAAAATGCACGTCAACCTACTGAATATTTTATGCTGTTTTGAAAGTTAATATAATCCAATATCATTGAACAATTAATTACCTGCATTAGAAAACAGACGCAAACAAAATAATTTGTGCATCAGAGATTTTGCACCTTTGTTTAACTAACAGTTTTGAACTTCTGCTTGGTCTTAGGCAGTGTCTCTTACTCTGGCATACAAAATAGCTGTTATGGTTCAACTAGGGAAAAGTATGTGTGAAATTCATTTTTGGCATTAGTATTTAAACATAGACAAGAAAGCTCAAGAGATTCCTAGCTAGAACTACAGTCATCATTTTCTTACTTGCACTTCAGAGAGAAGGGAGAGCATGCGTCAACCCATGGGTGCAATGATGGGTTCAGCAAGAGGCAAGCACTGTGTCTGGTGGCCTCTCACCAGGACATTTGGATATTTGGTCCACTCAGATGCACTGACTCCTTAGTAAACCAAAATTAGAATTTTTTTAAGGGAATGAACATTCTGAAACACTAACAGCCAAAGCTGGAATTTAGTTTCTGGAACGGTGAGGGAGTAAACTTGCCTTTGGTCCCACGTCCTGGAACACTCATAGCAGAACTGAAGTTACTAGTAGTAAATAGATAGAATCAACTTTGCTGGAGGCAGTATCTGACCACAGAGGTTTTCTTCCTAAAAGACAGAATCAGTAGTGAAATAATAGTTGAAGATTACCAAACAATTCCTTGACCAGTTAAAAAAACCCAACACTGGAGACTGTTTAAACCTCATACCTTCCTACAGGTCTGAGACAGCAAGAATTAGTTCAAACACTGCCAATTATATAATATTTCTTTTGCCATAGAGGAAATTGTGAGGTTGGTGCAAATAATTAAAATACATTTTAAATTGATTAAAATATGCATTATATGCAACACCCACGCAAGGAGAAACTTTGCTTCAGTGGAAAAAGGACAGCTCAGCTGTAGGCTGTTTTTATGTGTGTAGTATGAGTTGGCAGTAGTTTTTGATCCATATCCTTTGGGCAAATTTGACATCTACTTCACCTGAGGCAGGCACAGATCTTTTGAAGGATATTTCTACATAATGAATGACTGACTGCTAGAAGTCATGTCATTGTCCTCCTCTGCCTCTTCAGATCCGATTTGCAGGCCAGGTGAATCTCATGACATGTCTCCTGGTAAATCAAGCAGTGAGAAGAAATACCTGAAATAGTCCCCATCATGCTGACACCATAAAATCTACATGATAAGTGATTTTGAGAATCTGAGGGGAAACTCAGCTTACCCATACATTCATTTCAGAATAGGGCAGAAATTTTGAAGAAAACTGAATCTTTCAAATAACACATTTAGATTCCGTGTGGAATAAATCCTCCACAACTCCTTTAAATAAAATCTGTTTTTCCCTCTTAGTTCTCTTCTTGTTATTCACTTGTATTTCCCTTCAATAAAGTACTTTAATGTCATAGCAGTTTATTTAACTAAACTATGAAATATTTAGTTCTATAGAAAATAATTAAAACCTAGTCTTCTTATTGCACATCCAAGTTGACTTCAAAGAGAGTTGTGTGATCGGTTTGTGTAAGGTGATGGACATTTTATAAGTGCCCAGATAATGACAGCAAATCATGGACATAAAAACAGGGCTACTAACAGAACACCTGTAAGCTAGTCATTCCTAATTGTTACCTCAGCAAAGTCCTCACTGAGGATGTCTCTTCTGGTGATTACAAGGTGAACTTCTAAACTATTTATTTATTCTTTTCACTCTGTGCATTCTACAGTAGCAGAAAACCTCTACTATGAAGAAGAGCTAATCAATTAAGAATAAGGATACAATATTTCTGGAGGCAAACAATCCACAGCAAATAAAACCTGCCCTTTCCCCGTGTGATTTCATTTGCTAAACATCTGAAAACATTTCCACTCACAAGTCTGCTACAGCAATTTGAGTCCTTTTTATCTTCCAAAGAGCAGCTGTGCAAGGTTTTGTTTTGTGCAAAATCATCATAAAACCAAGAAATGAGTTATCCACCTAGAGAAATTTTTTTTTCGCTTTTGATGAATAGTAGATGCCTTCACTAGTTGTTATAAGGAGGTAGGAATATGGTTAGATACACATTTGAACAGCGTGGCTCTGCAGTACTGTTAAATGGAAATAGGGAGTTAAATTTTTACTTTTCCTCTTGAGAGGCAAGGAATGTTGTTTATCTCCAGCTTAATTTTACTGATCTTTATTTTGCTCAAACTGAAAATTCATTCATTTTAGCCAGACTGAAATAATGTACTTGGTTTGCAGTAACGACGTCTCATGCAACATTTAATAATGAATATATGACTGCCTATTAAACACGCGGCAAGGTAGCTGATCACTTAATGCTAAAGAAGAATACCTAGGACATGGACATTTCTTCATAAACTTCTATGTAACAGAGCTCTTCTGGAAGTTAATTTCTTCTAACAGAAGCAAAAAAAAAATAATACCTTCAAGAAGATTAAATCTTATACACACAAAGATACAGAAACACATACTCTCACACACATATACATATGTATAGGCATAGATATATACAAACTTATGTTAAGAAGATTCAGAGCAAGATTACATAGAGAGAATTACAGAGTAGTCTCAGATGTATATATGGAAAGAGACGTTAAAAACATATGCTGTGTACTTACCACAGAGCATATTAAAAGTGCCCTTAGGATTGTGAACATACATCCTTCTTACACTGCAGGTATTAGGAAGATGTATGTGCAACGCCTTCTTTAGCACCTATCAAAAGCACATCAAAGACACTACATAATTAAAGAATCTCTGTAGAAACAAAGGTGATAGAGCAGAGAAACTGCCAAATTATTTGATAGCAAGGAGAAATCCCTTGTCTGAAAACTCATACCATACAACTTAAGTGAAAAAGGAAGGTTACAAATGCAGAAATAAATTTATTTTAGTAGATCTGAAAAAAGACAAGCTATTATTTTTCTCAGTGGAATTCTAGTGAAAGAAAAATGTTTAATAGAATTCAAGGGCAATATTAAAAATCCATTTTTAATGCATCCAAATATATTAACTGCATTTTTTCTTCAATATGATAACTCATTGACTTGCAATAGAGATTCCGTCTTCTTCAGCCATAATAGAAAACCTTATAGAAACACAAAATTTGCTCTGTTGCTATTCTTTTGACCAAGATGTATTTTCTGCCCCAGACTACTCCAGTTTACGTTCTTAATCTTCAAAAAAAGACAAATGTAAGATTAAAAAAGCAAAAACCACTCTGAAGTGACATCTAAAGGTAACTATGTAGTTTTTTGTTTGCTTATTTTTTAAATAAACACATCTGTATCTTTTCTCCCTGTGTCCTGACAAGAGGTGTATGTTTCTGCTCTGGAACAGCAGACTCCTGAATCCAGTGAAAAGACACCAAGTAATATCTGAAAGACATGCCAGAATTTACATAAAATAAATGAAAACCTTAGCAAAGTCCCTCTGTTCCTGTCTCTCGATAGTGTTGTGGATTAACCTTGGCTAAGGGACAAAATCCCACACAGCCACTCTCTCACTCCCCTTGCCCAACAGCACAAGGAAAGAAAATAAGATGGAAAAGCTTGTGAGCCAGGGAGATCTCTCACCAGTCACCGTCATGGACAAAAAAGGCTTGACTTTGGGCAGATTGGATATTAAGAAAAATTTCTTTACTGAGAGAGTGATTAAGCATTGGAACAGGCTGCCCCGGGAAGTGGTGGTGGAGTCACCATCCCTGGAGGTGTTAAAAAAACATGTAGATGTGGCACTTCAGGACATGGTCTGGTGGTCAAAGTAGTGCTGAGTTGATGGTTGGACCTGGTGATCTTAGAGGTCTTTTCCAACCTTAATGATTCTATACAATTAATTTGCTGCCAATTAAAACAGAATTGGACAGTGATAACGATGAAAACTAAAATACTTTCCTCACACACCAATCCTTCTTCCCAGGTTCAACTTCAACACCTTCATTCCCACCTCCCCCTGACCCCAAGCAATAGAAGAGATTGAGGAATGGGGGCTGCAGTCAGTCCATAACAGCTCCTCTCTACTGCTCCTTCCCCCTCACACTTTTCCCCTGCTCCAGCATAGGTCCTTTCCAGTCCTTCCCACAGCCTACAGTCCTTCAGGATAAACCTGTTCCTGCATGGAGTCCTCTCCAGCAACTGCATTTCCTTCAGGAACTTGCTCCAGTGCAAGGTCCTCCATGAGCTACAGGGGAATCTGTGCTCCAGTGCCAGAAGCACCTCCTCCTCCTCCTCCTTCACTGACTTTGGTGTCTGCAGGGCTACTTTTTATTCACCTTCTCTCCTCCTCCTCTGCCTGTCTGGCATTTCTTGCCCTTTCTTAAATACAAGCTCCCTGAGGTGGTACCAGCTGGGCTGTGATGGGCCGGCTGGAACTGGCTGTGACCAGCACGGGTCAGCCCCAGCTGCGCCTCACAGCAGCCACTCCTGCAGCACCCCTGTTACCGAAACCCTCTGACAGCCACTGCAGACAGATACACCCTGTTCTGGAAAAGTGCAATTGTTTAGGAGTTAGTTTATTATGTATACACATGAAAAATATGTATACACATTAAAAAATTGTGTTTTCTGCTTTTCAGTTTGACAACCACCACTACGTGTTTATGAGTGGATGTTAATAACGAAACAATCTTGAAAGTGATGGCACACACAAGCACATCCCCCAAATCAACAATACTCTGAAAACTCCTGCTATTCTTGACTATTCTTGAGTTGGGATCAAAGTGCTGAGAGGAATGTTCCCCAAGGACATCACAGAATGACATGATTTCTTATCATCTCAGCCAGAAAATGTTACTGCATTATTTCTAAAAAAATATGCTAGGACTTTATTTATCTGTTAGCTACCTAACACTTTGTGGGGAATGGGCTCCACTTCACTTGGTTGTGGCAATGATGGTCATGTCTAATAAACTGGTGTACAGTAATTTATTTTTTTTCCCCACTGGCATGACTGCAGAATATTCATTTCAAATGTGAAATGTATTCATCCCAGCTGCCATGAAACCATTTACGCCTTAAAGAACAGCGAGATGTTCCAAATTGCTTGGAACTTGTTCAGGTGGTTGGCAAACAGATCTTGCTGCAGGTAGCAAACCCATTCTGCTGGATTCAAAGGCCAGTTCGCAACATTTTGTTGGGTTTGGATTTCATAATAAAACTATAATTCACTGAGCTGCTGAGCAAGAGAAGTAAATAACCTTTCCTGTGGCTGTGAATGCTTGTCTTTGTGGATTACTCACCACACTTAGAACATCTGAGGACCCTTGGATCCCACTCAAGGCCTTACCTCTGATGTTTATGCACAGGCATTTCTAAGGTGCTCAACACTCTAGTTTCACAGTCCTTTGAGAACACAGTAGAACAAGACTTAAAACACGCCTGAAAATTAGAGAAGGGTCATTACACCATTTTACAGCTCAGCAATGCTCAGGCTTAGGAACTGCTTGCACTATAAACCTGCATTGTGCAGAGGGCCATTAGGAATCTGGAGCTGATTTTATTTTATCTTTGTTAAATATTTTTAAAACTTTCATTACTCACTTCTTACATCAGCTGTATCAACAAAATTCTAGTTCCTTTAAAGGCCAGAGATGAACTACCCTCAACATGAATTTAATCCTATTGTCAAAATCTGGTATTCTCCATAATAGTGCCTTAACCGTGTGACTACTCATTGTTCTGGGGATAATTTTCTTTTTTGTTTTTTGAAGGGATGAAAAAATCTATGTATAGTGGCCTGGATTAATTATCTGGATGGTTGAAGATCCCAAGCTGAGAGGAACATCTATGCTTTATATACATGATTAGACGCTTACATACTATTCTTTTTTTTTTTAACCTTTCTCCTGAATTTAACTCTGACTAGTTTAAGTAATGCTTTTCATCCAGTTTCCCAGGATCATTTCATTTAGCACTTAATTTTTCTAAATCTCTCCAGATCTCAAGAAAGCTACAGTTTCATTGAGAAACTGAGTTTGAAAGAATTGTGTATGACCTAGATGTTCTTAATTATAGAAATTGAAGGACTTTTCCGAAGTCACTCAAAACATGGAAAACTTTAAACAGTTCAGCAGCTTTATTCTTTTACATTCTTATCACAAGCCTGCACTGCCATAAGTTATATTCAGCCTTAATGATGGAATAGAAAGAAGTACCTTATTTTTTTTATACAGGTAAAGCATTTAACCAGATGGCTAAAGGCTATTTCTTGATTACAATAGACAAGACTTAAAAAAAGGAAATGCTTTTGTACCTATATTTATTTTCAATACTCTTGTGCAGAAGCAGAACAAAAATCCAAACCTGAGATTCTTATGACAAACACAAGAGCCTTTCAAAAATTTCTCCAGGTCAACAAACCTAAGCTATTTCATACTTGTTTGAGGATCTACTGAAGCCTTGAAAGCCCTTCTGCACACTACTTTGCTATCATCCCTTCTACACCTGTCTCTCAACATATACTTATGTGTTTGGGGTTTTTATGCTGTCTTTTTTTGTAGGTTAAACGGAGCAGAAGTGAAGGACTAGTCTGAGAGTTTCTTAGATACTAAGTTTGTGAACAGTTCAGATGACTGAAGATGTAGTATACTCTGGTGCAAAGAGTGAAAAAAAAAAAATCACACATACTATGAAGCTTCTAAAAAAAGCACGTAGACAACAGAATCCTGTGCCATGTTTTTAATGGAAGTCAGCATATAGCAAACAAACACAATCTTCTGTCTCTATGAACTTGAAGTCAATACAACACCTGTTATTTGTCTGTAACTATAAAGCAAATACAATGCTGACATTTCCACTTTCAATTGTAATTCCTCTCCTGCAATAATGGTAGCAGAAACAAAGAACAAACCTTCATACTTTGTCTGTGGAGCCTTTACTGAGCTTAACAGCTGCTGCCACGCTGACCTAGTGGCTTCCAAACTGACTCTTGAATCTTCTGTCTTTCTATCTCAGAAAAAATTAGTCCAATTATGCTCTTTTTTTAATAGGAGGTCATTTTTTGCTAAAATCTTTAGCTTAAGGACATGCAAAGAATGCAAATGCATTGTTTAAATGCCATTACTTTTCCTTTTTTACCCAGAGCTGACCTTAAAGCAGAATTTCAGCTCAGTGGAGAAAAAGATTTTGAAGGAAAAAGAAAATATTCTGAGACAGGACAAAACAGCTAAAGCCACACAATTTTTTATGGGAGTGGAAATCTTAAGTAGTTAAATAACAAAGCCGACAAGGTCCCCAAGATCAGGAATCAGATAAGCCTGAGCAGTACTGAGACAGCAGGATATTGGTGCATTTTATAGCATGCTAAGCAAACCACTGAGGAGTACAGGGAGCAAGCTAGGCTGGTAGAAAACTACACAGTAAGGAATGCTGCTCAGCATCCATTTTGTCAAGAGTTTGGACAAACTTTTAGAATACTTCTGTTCGCTTTAGAAAAATACTGTATTTTATAGTTCCAGCTCTACCTGAAGATATGTTTAAATTTTAAAGCCCCCAATATGTACAGATGAGAACATACTTTCTTAAAGCAAATATAAGCAAATACACTAAAAAATAGCTTGCTCATATGAAAAAGGAATGTTTTCCTAGAGCCCTGAAATAAGACATTTTTTCAGCCCTGGAAAATTATTTTTATTTGATTCTCTCAAAAAAAATCCCAAAACAAAACCCCCCCAAAAAGCACCTTAGGAATGACTCTAGGAAGAGGAGAAATTTTAGGCCAGAGAATGTTTTTTTTGAAGTATATAACAAACACTTTAACCTTTAAGAAAAAAAAAGAAATAGACTTTATTTGAAGAAACATGTTAATTTGTGTGAATTTCAATACTGATTACTTTAATGCCCTCTTGCTAACATAATTATATATTCTGAATTCTTCTAGAATTGTCCACAAGTAACCACAGATGCCAAAGTAAATGTGGGAAATCAGGGTCAGGCTGCTAAGTCCTGACTGACCCATAAAAGGGAGCATTTAATTATGCAAATGAAATTAAACTGAAAGCAGAGACAGAAACTCACACTATCTTAACAAGATATGTTATTATACTTTTCACTGATGATCGCAAGTCGGAATAAACAAGCTCATGAGTTTGTTGACCTATTCACCCATGTTTTCTGTAACTTGAAGAAATAGCAGCTGGCCACCACAACATCCTTGTGTCTTAAGTATTAGGACTAACAAGTTAATATGAGCTATATCAGTGCTTACCTACAGTGAAATAGAAAACTGTTTTGCTCTCTCAGTAATGGGCCTTTGAAAAGGTACTAAGTAAATACAATTAAAGTAGAAAAATATTTTATTTTATTATTAAGGGAATGGATTTTTTTTTTCCCCACAGGATGCCCAGGAGAGGAAGATAAGAGTCATCATTTAATCTTTAAACACAACATGATCTTCAAACCATGTTACGATAGATATAAATACACAATGTTGAGGTGAGTCTCTGTGCACCTTAACACTTTGCCATATGTTCCAACCCAGGGCTTTCATAGATAAAATTGCCTGAGGCCCTTCATTTGACAAGAACATCACAGTGAAGTGGAGCGGGCATTTGTTGGGAGAACCTGGTTTAATAGCCACAAAAGATTAAATTGAAACCTGTGTATAACTAAGAGCAGTGAGAATCCCAGATGAGCTCATTTTCCACTAAGATATTTACACAGTCTTCCTAAAGAGCAGGGACAGGCAGCAAAGCACACTGAAGTTCTCCAGTGTAAGCAAAAGGGACATGCTACTTGATGATACTGTCAGATCATAAAAGGCAAAGTACACAGATCACTGTAAACTGGAACAGAGAGTGCACACCTAAGCATCATTCCAGGCACCACTTCTCTGTGGAGGTCCCAGTAGAAGACAAAGTCTACAGCAAATAGTTTCATACTGAGAGTTGTAAAACCAGTGTAATTGCAACATGAACTGAAATACTGTAATCAGTTCAGAGCCAGTCTCAGACTCATACAGGAAATTTCAGATAACTTTGAAATTAGGTTTTGATAACAAGATGGAAAAAACCCCCAAGCCGAATTCTTTCATGGCATCTATAGAGGCTTACAGTGTCCACAAGAGGAAGTAATACAAATTACTTATGTTGTTACAAAAATCAGTTTCAAATTACTTCTAAAGATCACTTAAAACCCCTCCCCAATTTTACAGCTTTAGAACAAAAATTATACAATTCATCATAGCTAACTTTAGGGTTGTATAACACAAATTGCAGACACTAAGTAATTTTGTCGTTTCTTTGTGGCCAAATGGCAAGAAATAGCCACTTTCAAGATGCAATTAATTCAGCTTCTTTTATATATCTGCTTCAGGATGCAAATAATTACCTTAGATGATTCTGATTAGAACTCCACTGATTACGACAGACACTTGGAATGATTAGCTTAGAGACAGATACCATCAGAGATTAAGACATGTAAGGAGTCTTACAAGAAGGCAAAGGAAGGGTTTTGAATCTAAATTAGAATGAATCAAATTAAAATTTGATGCATGAAATAAAACATCTAAACTTACTCAGCTGACTGCATGTCCATGTGCTGCCTTCCCAGAAGGGTGCTTGGGCGGTAGGTGGGGTGCTATGGCTGCAGGTGGGCTGGTGTGGGACAGGCTGGGAGGTACAGCCCTGGGTGCTGCCCATCGGAGCTGCGATTCCTTCAAGTCAATGTGACAACTGATCTCTGCCCTTCAACAGCTTTTTGGACCACTACACTGTTGGTTAAAAAAGGAATGACTGCTGTCAGGACACATTTATAGATGCTAGCTAAACACCAAATTTCCACTTGTGTGGGGATGTTTACCAGATCTCAGAAATTAAGAGGTTTTGGTAGTAGTGCAGCATACCTACAAAATTAAACACTCTGAAATACTTCCCAAAGTTCCAGGTCTAGTAATGTCACCCAGATATACACCCAACGCAAGGATGTGAGGATCTTTAGTGAGGGAGATTTCCTCAGTAGACAAGACAGCAGAATCAAAATTTAAGATATGAAGGTGAGATCCTACTCTAAATCAAAAAACCTTCACTTTGACCAGAGTTTGCTCTCAGTCTACCACATGTGGGGTATGACCATTTGGTTTTTACCACATGCTTTTGTCCTATTCATTTATTATCTGAAATTTGTTATATGGAATAATTACGAGTGAAAAACTGAAGAGATCCTTTGAAAGTATATATGTTTTTATCACATAACCTAAGCAGAATTAATATCCTAGCATTAATATAATTAAATTTGTATTGGTACACTATTGCCTGGTAATTGGAATAAATAAATACCTTAGTAGAAATCATAATCAATCAAACTAAATATATTAGTAGAAATCAAATTTATTTTTGTTTGCTAAGGCATTTTACTTACTGTATAACAGGTCCTAATTTTAGTGGTCACTGCAAGTTTCTTAATCCTTTAAGAAAGTATTTTATTTGTTAATAATTTACTTTCCTATTACTAAGCTGTTAAAAAACCCATATCAATTATGAGGCTAAATGATACAAAGTTATTCCATCATTGATATAAACTTATAGTATATTTCATGTTTGATACATTTTCTACATTAGGTGCATCATTTTTAGACTAGTGGTTGCTGGGTAATCATCATTTCCCCAATATTTTTCAAGCAAGCAGAGAAGTTTCTAAAGCTGTTTCAGAAGGAAGAAATGAGGTCTGTTGGCAGAGGCAATATCTTTTATTAGACCAGCTGATATAATGGGGAACAATCAGGCAAGCTTTCCAGCACACAGTCATGTAATCAATTCTTTTTGAAAAAACCTACATAAGCACAGAAGAGTAGAATTTGAAATCTTATTTTCACAGCTCATGTGTGGATTAACAGTAATGTAATTTTGAAACAGAACTACTTCGAAAGATATATCTTCAATTTGCAGATTTAAGTATCTATGAATAATAAAGAATATTTTTAAATTTTTTTTTTTAGAATAAGGCATTACTTTGCTTTGTGTACTTCTAGTAACATCATGGGAGGCATCCAGATTTTTAAGTCCTAAAAATAAAACCTTTTATAGCAATTCCATGTATCTTATACACCTTATAGAAGGTATAAGATATATAGGTCTTTCACATGCATGTAGAAATAAATTTAAGGACCATCAAACCCAAAGATTTCAATGAAAGCAAATAAAGACCTCTGTGTACACACAATAGCCACTTAATCATTTTCTATATAGAGTCTTTGTACATATATGGCAAAGTAGTAATTACAACATTTATAATCCATATAAAGACCCATGCAGAGGTCCCATGGAAGCACGTCCACATGATGGTTCTATATAGTAGCAGCAGCTTGATGCATATGGCAATTTAGCTGCTTAACAAAGTGCTGCATCTAAACTTAGCAGCTTGGCCTCACCAGGCAGCTATTTTTTGATGGCTCTAGAGCAGGCTCAACTGGAAACAGCTCAGAGGTCTCAGAAGATCCAACACACCATAGTTACTCAAATGAATAAGTAAATGAGCAAAAAAATGCACAACCGTCCACATAAGCATGGATGTTTGGCTCAATAATGCTTCACTCTTCAGCATTAAACCATTCAGACTGTATGGAAACACAAATATTTCTAAATACAGAAAAAACCAACTATGTAAAAGTAATACCGGAGGCTGCAAGAATTTAAGGGTATAACAAAATGTTACAATGAATGTAAAAATGAAAGAAATTCAGAATTAAGGTAGGCCTAAGTATGCTGACATTAGCTTCAACATGAAAATCAAAGCTAAACACAATAACTTTATACTAAATACTGCTTTGACTGTACTTTATTGTTGTGTCATGGAAGAGCAACATGATTACAGTATTAGCTTGAGTTTTCCAGGTCAAACTAATTTTAAGACAGTATTTCCTCCTTCTAACTTTTCTGCTTAAATAGAACCACCACAACAACCTTCTCTGTTCTACCTGGAAATGTTACCCTGTGGTGGGTTTACCCTGGCTGGGTGCCTGGTACCCACCCCTAGTCCCTCTATCACTCCCCCCCCCCACCCCAAACCTCCATCAGCAAGGCAAGCAGGGTGAGAGTAAGATGGAAAAGAAGAACCCGTGGGTTATGATAAGAAGCAGTTTNTATGGGGAAAATCAACTCAGACAGACTCACTACATACCCATAACAATTTGAATGACAATACTTCCCAAAAGTGGGAAAAAATCCCAGATAGCTTTATCTCCAATATCCTACTCTAATCCATTAAACACCTGCACACCCAATGAGCAAGGTTCATCTTCTTATGAATGGTCTACTGAGAGGGTGAGTCATTCAGGTTGCAACACAAGCAGTAGATTCATTCATGCTCTTCTCCATAAAAGAATGATGCTGTATCAGATAAAATTATCAGAGAGCGAATTCAAAAGGAACTAAAGAAAGCACATCTTCAAACAACTTGAAATTAAACTTTTAAGTCCCTGCCATAGGATTCTGTGATCATTTCAACTTTACGGAGGCTGAAGAAAGTTACTACTTTTCTCTTAATAAATGTGAATGTTATACCTCTCCAAAAAGAAAGAAGCCACCCAATCAAAAATCAAGTGTTCAAAGAACAGCAATGAAGCTGGTGAAGGGTCTAGAGAACAATACTTATAAGGAACTGGGGTGTTCAGTCTGGGAGTCTCAGGGGAGACCTTATTGCTCTCTACAACTACCTGAAAGGAGTTTATAGAGAGGTGGGTGTTGGAATCTTTCCCAAGTAACAAGTGGCAGAATGAGAGGAAAAAGCCTCAAGTTGCTTCAGAGGAGGTTTAAATTTGATATTAGGAAAAATTTCTTCACCAAAAGGTTTATGAAGCCCTGGAACAGGCTGCCCAGGGAACTGGTTGAGTCACCATCCCCAGAGGTATTTAAAAGATGTGTAGATGTGACACTTAGGGCCATGGTTTAATGGTGGACTTGGCAGCGTTAGGTTAGTGGTTGGACTCAATGATCTTAAAGCTCTTTTCCAAGCTAAATGACTCTATGATTCTAAGAAATAAACCAAGGGCTGCTAAACACAGGGAGCTATTTATGACTGAGTGGGTCCCTGAACTGCACTTTTCTGAAGGATGGGAGGATACCTGGGGAAACAAGCACTACCAGTTTGTCTTGTTCATTCTTTCCTGAGCATTTGCTATAGGTTGCTGTTAGACGCAGGATACCGGGCTAGCTGCAACTTCTGATATCTAGACAGATAGTCTTGTGTTCTTACATTTTGACCTTACAAACTTGAAGCATTTTAATTTAGTGCTTTGAGTGTTCCACGAAGGTCAACACACATATATATGTGTGTGTGCACACATACATACTGAAGATATCAAAAGTTCAAATATATTCCATATACATGGGAAACACAACTGACATGATAATTAAAAAATGTAAGTTCACTGTACTTCGCACTTTACATTCAAAATACAAGCTAAATAATGGGTAAATTAAATAAATCTGTCTGTAATCAACACTCTCTGCAGTGTGAGTTCAACTGAGAAAAATAACACTCTCATTAACTATAAAAACAGCTGAAAAGCTAGTGAGCCAAATAGACTTTGGAGGCAAATTCCACTACCTTCAATCCTGCATCAGGAGAGATTATGGCCCTTTATGTTCTATTAATACTTGGGTCATCTTACTTGATCTTTTTGTAACAAAGTTCTCTATAATAGCATGCAACGAATCTCTTCTTAGTATTCTGATTACAACATAAACATTAGGGAAAACAAATTCATTTATGCTCATTTACGAAAATTTAACAGTATATTGATGCAGCTATACAGCACTTCAGTGCTACTAATAATGAAAAGCCAAAATTAAAGCAATAGATAGAAAATTATAGGTATGGAAAGTTAAATTTGCAAAGTAACATAAATGGAGGAAAGTTAGCAGATAATTAGAGTTTCTAATTTCTCTTTAAATGTCTCTCAGGTTGCGCACCAGACAATTGGATTTCATTGGGCTTCAATTTACTGTTGGGAACAGTTGAAAGAGTAAGACTTTGGGAAGAGTAAAGGGAATTATGTTTTTTTAATTAATATACTAGAAGTTACTGTAATATGAATATAGATTCCAAGCTACAAAGAAAATTACTTTAGCCTTTCTATAAAGAAATAATATCATATATCATAGCTCGTTTGAAGTACAGCTCTGTAAAACAAAACAGCAATATATTAAAATGCTGGATAGAATTTCTAAAAAAAAACCCCAAACCAATGCCAAAACAGTAACAAGCAAGCAAAAAAATGCCATATCAACAGCATATTTCTACCAGTAAATAGTGCTGTAAGAACCAAAAAATACACCAGTGCTTTTGTCCCACTAGTTCATGGTAGCCTGCTATACTCATGCAGGTATGAGCACTCACAGATATTCACAGGTTTCCAAGCACTGTACTGATAAACATGAAATTAACTCAGATTATCAAAACTGTATAGGAATAACACATACATTTAGTTACTTAGCAATTTTCTTATGGGAAATGTAACATGGGTAATTAATTAAGAAAGCAGTGTGTTGTATTAACTACGTCACTGCATCATAGCATAACAATTCAGTATTGCAGTTTTGACAAATGGCACAAGAAAAACTTCCATAACTCAAAATACCTAAAAAGAGGTATGTGAAAGAAAAAGCAAGGGAAGAGGGTTTTTTATTTCCTCTTTTATAAGATGCATTTTACTATATACCTTTCTGTAAATAAGTGATTTAGCACATGTAGATAGATGGTGTCAGTGGGAAATTCTGGCTTTAAAATTCCTTAAAAAAAAGACTGTATATTTTTAGGGGTCCTATGCAGTCAGCAACTTCTCTTACAATACTCAAATCATACAGTTTTCTAAATATATATAAATTTTGCATTCATAAATTGTAAACAAATACATCATTCTCATAGCTCATTTAGTGAGCAGAACTACTGTAACTCAGTAAAAAAATTGTGCTCTGACTGGTATTTCAGATAATTCCATCCCTGGATTCTTTTAAATTAGTCTAAGGAACGCTTATGTACTCTAAGGAGGTGGGTATGATAGACATTGTCAACGGATTCCTACGAGGTTAAACTCCAGGCAAAATAAAGTTAAAACTGCCATTTCCTTCTAAAATCAAGCCTGCGTAGACAGAGAAACCTCGTGGCTACTGCTTATATATTTGAGTTCCAATATTCATCTTATTTTTAAGATGAGCACCCGTACTGAAAGGCTATGGGCTGATTACCAAGAGACAAGGAATAAGTTGATTCCCTTAAAGTTATTCTACTGTGAAGAAATTAATTCAAGCTTCAGTGGGTGAAAGAGGGAATATAAACAAAACTGGTCACGGTATTTCTATAATGGAGTGGGAGGAAAAGCTGCCATCAGGTCCCTAAAACAATAAAGATTTTGCATTTTACCCACTGAGTAAAGAATGTTTACAGCAGAAATAGTACAATGATAGGGATTTTACCTAGATTTCCATTGTATTAAAATGTAAACATATGTGAAAAATCAAATTGCTCTGGAGTTTTTACACAAAAATGAGGAAAGGAGCTAACTCAGCTTCTTGGATCTATCATTTACTGCCTCTTTCAGCTGCAAATGTACATAATTGTTCATGGCCAACGTTTCAGTTCTAACCCAGTTCTGAAAAGTTAGCAACTGGTGATAGGTGTTGTAATAAAACTTAGTTACTTAGAAGGCCAGAAAATGTGATAATTTAACTATGTGGTGCAGCTTTGACTGTTAAACTTTTATTTACAGCTCTGTAGCTTTTGGCAGAAAGCTTTCTTTTTCATGATATGTCTTTTTGTTTACTGCATTTACTGCATGTTTTCTTAGGTGCAGTTTCTCACAGAGCAGCAGTAAGCATTTCCTAGAAAAGGTTTGCTTGCATCGTATCAACAAACAGAAATTGAGACCATCTCCATTATATACTGAAGGATAAAATCCCAGTGATTGAGTACATGCAACCCAAACACTGAGAGAAGGGTCCTGACTAAAATATTCCTTCAATCTCTTTCAAACTGCATGACAGATCTGGAACAGAACTAGAATCTTCTGTATCTTTCAAATGGTAACCACACTATTAAGAAAGAGTGCTTGATTGTCTAGTTGTCACATGGAGTTAGGATGAACCTAGAATCATAGAACCATTTAGGTTGAAAAAGTCCTGTAAGATCATCAAGTCCAACTGTAAACCTAATCCTACCAAGCCCACCACTAAACCACGTTCCTAAGTGCCACATCTACATGTAATAGACCAAAACACATAGACTCAGATCTGGGAATTCACCACAACGCATCCGAGTCCTACATTTAGAATAGGTGCCAAATAAACTCCAAATGAACTCTGCTGATGATTTCATTCCAGTTAGTAATACTATAATCTTATTGTTACAGCTTACTTTCATATGTATTCCATTTCTTCTAACACGGTGAATAGTGCCAAGCTCAATTCAACAGATTATGTGAGCCTCAAAATAAGGGTGTGTAATGTATCTCCAATGAGGTCAAATTATTTGAATATCTCTCAACAGGAGCAAGCATTTCAGTTGCATTTCTCACATTCTCAGCAGTAGTTTTCTCCATTATTGCCAGTTTATGTCAAAGACATATGGCTTAGAAGAAATGGCTCCCTTNAGGTAGGAAGTAGAGCTCTATGGAATGTTTGATTCCACTGTCTTGTCCTACTTGAGATCACTGGAGGATCCCCAGAATAGTGATAACTCTGCTGCAAATGTCTAAAACATATACACTACTTCGTGTACAGCACCTTCTTCTTTAACATTACTGTCTTTCTACAGCTAGTGGGCTATCTACTTAAAGATGAAACAAAATGCTTTCCTGAGTTGGTATGACCAGGTTCAACTTTAATATAACCAACAATTGCATAGTAATGTTGTCTTAATACTATATTTAACCAGAACATAATAATTTTATCAGAACAGGGAAATACAGTGTATTGAAACACTGTACCTCAGCGATCCACATTTTTAAG
>VYZX01023989.1:0-17867 GCA_013401335.1 Brachypteracias leptosomus
ACAACATTAAACCACAACATATATATATACCTAATTGGTATTTACTATACAACCTACAGCCTAATTGTTTTTTACTATACAACCTAATTGATATTTACTATACAACCTAATTGGTTGTATTTTAATTGGTTTACTATACAACCTGTCTATGCTATGCTATGCTATGCTATGCTATACTATACTATACTATACTATACATCTATTAATATATCTACATTTGTGCCATGCACCATACATTTATGATCTGCCGCTTTGGCCAAGAAGTTACACCCTTCTTAGAAGTGAACTCACCTTCTTATACTCAAGTTGAGTATGAAAAGAGTGGAAAAGGTTGTCTCAGTGGTCTAGAAGAAGTTATGAACTCCAAGTGGTTGAATTCCAATTTTCTAAAAAGAAAAGAACAATTGACTGTTGTAACAATATACTCTTGGAGAAGTTTCTGGAAAAGTAAAAAAGGCTTTTTAAAAAGTTGCACTTTGCTTTGTTTTGTTTTTGTTTTGTGGTGGTGTTCTTTTTTCTCTATGCAACAACATTTATAAATTAAACCAAACTTTCTTCTCTGTTCTTTAATTTCTCACCTTCTCTTGTTTACTCCTTTCTGTTTGAAAATGTGACAGGAATGGGGAAAACACTGTGAAACTAGGAAAAATGTGACATTGAATCCTGCTTGAAAAGTAATAACTGGGTTTTAATTTTTGGGATTTTCTCACTCATCTCTCATATCCATGTTTTCCATCTATTAAGTAATTTATCAAGGATGTTTTGGCCTCTCCATTGCTCTAAGTTTTTACGTATAAGTTGCATAATTCTTGCATAATTGCTGTGTGCCAGTATTAGGACAAAAATTTGCATTCCAGGGAATGTAACATTTTGGGGAGAGAGCTACCCCCCAATCTGTGTTAGATAGCACAAGAATTAATACAAAGTTCTACATTCTGTACTCTGTTAGGAACTAGATGCTTTTTAATATCAGGTTTAATTTTGAAATCTTGAATATAAGCTGTGGGTGTTTCATCATTTTTTTTTAGCACAGCCAATTTTGCAATAAATCTATGAAATTTCTGTAGGATGCTATATATGAGCATAGGAACATCTATAATAATCTGTATACTTTTATATCTTATACATGTTATACATGTATAAATCTGACTTAAAACTCTGCAAAACTGTTACTATTTTGCTTGATAGGCAAGATCAAAACTGGATTAGTTGGTTATGGATTAATGCATTTGTTTTCCAGCAGTGCCAAAGAGCACTGAGCATGAGTTACACTGTGTCAGTCATGCTAAAAAACATTTGTTCTATTTGTTCTTTTTTTTTTCCAGTGGTGACAGTCCTGCCAATCAAGATGGAACATTGAATCAAGAAGCCAGCAGAGGATAGTGAATCAATAAGAAGTAAAGAGAACCTTGTCTTCTACACAGAATATAGAAGACTATAAACATCTACTTGAAAATTGAGTTTGAGAATAAGATGTTTCTTATTGTATGCCGCAGTTACATATTATCTGTGTAAAATCTGGTTAAACAAAAAAGAATTTGTTGCTTACACATGGGAAACTGTGCAGATAATTCTTCTTTATATAATGAAACAACTGCAAATGAGAAAGATATTATTATAAATGATCTCTTTTGCCACTTATTAGATGGGCAACACATTACTTTAATATCTTTCAAACTGAGAAGCATAATTATTTGATGAGACCAATCTCCATTACTTATCCTCTAATTATAATGTATTAGTTTTACAAGTGGTTATGGAGAAGTTGATTAATCTAAGCAAGAAATCAGTAATTCAACCAATAGTTCAATTTCATAAGCTACTTCCATATTGATGTGGACACATTTATTTTATTCACACAACACTTGTTTATTTTATTCAATATCTTGTACAACATAAAGTGTATTCTTCTAAAGTATACACATCACCTAAAATAACATTAGAAGCCATGAAGAATTATATGAGTGGAACACCAGAAAATTAATTATTTTAAAAAACATAAGGTAGTATTTTTTTAACAGACCTAAACCAAACCCCTTTCCCTGCTGGTTTAGAACCACCAAGTGTTTTGACTTAAAGCTCACCAACAGTTTTATGTCCCCCCAACAGGCTTGCTCTTCAGAGTGAGCTGGTACATTAGAGTCACTCTGAAGAGTGAATCCATATGGAAAAAAAAAAAAAGAAAGAAATTTGAACCTCAAAACTAGCAGGAAATACTTTCAAATGAAAGATCTCACTGGCAGCTTTAAAATACAAAAGTTAAGTGCTGAGTTACTGTGGTTTTTTCCTAGTTCTATTTGAAATATATTTATTTTACAGGAGTGATACAATAGTAATGTTACCTAGATTAAGAAAAAAAGAACAACAAAGTTGGAGATTTTGCCTCTATTTCTTCAAAAATCTACTGTTACACAATCTGATCATCTGGAACTGAGACATGATCCTGTATAGTTTGCATTATCACCTGTTATTTTTGTGGAAGGAATCTACTGGAAGTAAGAGGGTTGTATGCTGGCTTAGCACATAATATTTCTAAATAATTCATTTTAATTATCTTAAACATAGAGTAAATTGCAGGTGATATGATGACATTATGTGATGAGATGATTTTTGCAGGACTTTATTTAAACAGAGATTTAAAATTGATTCTTTCATTGAAGATTTACAATGTCAATTGTTGTGGTTTTTTATACATTTCTATTTTTACCTTGAAAAGGATTTGTTGAAGTAAAATGCATGACATAA
Organism: Brachypteracias leptosomus; assembly: GCA_013401335.1. Taxonomy (NCBI): domain Eukaryota; kingdom Metazoa; phylum Chordata; class Aves; order Coraciiformes; family Brachypteraciidae; genus Brachypteracias; species Brachypteracias leptosomus. The sequence continues at coordinate 2,746 of VYZX01023989.1, forward strand.
TTCCTTCCTCTTTAAAAGTTTAAGTTGTACATGTATATGTATGTGTATATTTATATTTATACTGATATTTGCCCATAATTATTCTTTCCATACAATCACTCTGAGAACTTAGAAAAAAGGGTCCCTCTCCAAAGCCCATTGAACTTTATGGCACCTCTAATGCTGATTTATTTGTTACCTGGTTTAGAATCAAATACACAAATGATTTTTTAAAATGTGGGAAAAAAAATCAGTGATAAGTAACAGTATAATAATAATTGTTCAGAAGAAAAAAGTTAGAAAAAAACCCACAAAAAATAAACTATACTGAAAATGTAATGTTTGTTTTTTTCCTTCTGTTGATTCAGGTTTAGATTGGAAAGTAAATGGCATCTTTGTGCTAAACTAAAACAAGTTTCTACTTTCCATATTCCATTTATGGCAAACAAAGACATTCCAATTTGGTGGGAGAGTGAGGACTAGAACTTGAGTCTCTCAATTCAGTGGGGAAAAAAAAAATACTGGAAATATTTTCTTTTCTTATTCTGCTTAACGCATTCTTTCATCCCTGAGTTTATTAATTTAGAAAAACCTTCTCTTTGTCCTTCCTCTGTATAAATTTTTAACATAGATGTTGTCATCTGAAAATTGACACCTCAGTGTAATTCAATGTTTACCATCATCTGTCAGTCTTCTTTCATGTCTCTATGGAAACCATCTACAATTATAATATCCGAATCCTTTAGCATAATGTGTTGATATAAAGACTAAATCATCTCTATAAAATGAATCTGCAGTGCTCTTGACATTAGCAAGGAAGTGATTTTTAGAATTGGATAAAATTATTTGGAATTTGTTTGTTAAAGGACAATTTCCACCTCTAAAGTGCTAGGGAAAGAAATTGTATCCCTCTCCTGGCTTTAAGTAATAAGATCCTTTAGAAACTTGCCGTACAGCTCCTGTGCTGCACTTGTGTCATATTCTGTGTGCTTTTTTGTGTCATTCCTAGATAAATTTTGCAAGACACTTACAATAATGTAAATGTATTTGCAAGCCCTTTTTCTCACCTTTTGTAAGGATTAACTCCCCAGAGTCCTCATCATTTTATAATCACGGTACACAGCATCAGTTTGTTTGCTTGCTAGAAGGCAGAAGATGTCACATTGACAACATGGCAGTTGGGGAAACAAAATAGATTGTTCCTTGATTGGAGAGCTGCTGATCACGGACAAAATACTGCAGAGAAGTCGTAGCTGAGAGAGTCTGAAGATTAGATATATTTCAAGTTTAAAACATTTAAATTTTTGGTGTCTGCATCTAGGTGTCCACATGTTAACATACATCTAAGCTGACCTTAGTCAATGGAGAGGTAATCAATACAATCAGTGGAACCTATTGGTCAGCCCACAGGAAGAAAATAACCCTTGGCTCAGTAAAGTGCAGGATCTGGTTCAACAATCTCACTGTGGAAGCATCATCTGTAAAAGCAACCATAAGGTACTTCTGTTCATCATTATGTTCAGGAGTATCAATGCCCAAAGAATTCACTGCTGAATTTTAATAAGGAGAACTGGGTAAAAAATGAGGGCTCTTATTAAAAGGAAGCTAAAGGGAAGGGCTGCATCAGAGAATGACATGCTTGTAGGCAGTGCAGAAACTTTTGAAGAGGACCATACTGGTAACACAGTGCTAGTTCACACCATCTATTATGAAATGTTTGAGAAAGTAAAAGGAGGTTGACATGGCTAAATGCTAAAAGGAAAGATTTGCAGCACTAAGAAGCATCTGAACAAACAAAAGAATCGTGAATTTACAATTCATAAAAAAGCTAACACAGTTACACCAAAAAATCATTTGATGAAAAGCTAAATTAAGGAATAGAAGCTGGTACTAACTTTCTGAGACATGGGGGAAAAGAAGCCTCCCAGAATCTGTAAGGTCTATGGACAGAGAGCATGAAAGGAATTCCTGGAAAGGACAATGATGCTGTAGAAAAGGTAAGTTAATTCTTTACAGGAGCATTCACCATGAAAAAGTTGGGGACGTTGCTATATCAGAACATTTTTGTGAAAGGGACTTGCCATTTTAGCATTTATTTGTTTTGATTGCAAGTTTGAGAAAAATACTAACTAATTCTGTAGAACACTTTATTAAAATAGATGATGATTCAAATGTATTTAATAAAAATAGGAAAGAGACGTGAAGGAAAAAAGTTTAGAAGTGTGGTCTCTTTTCAAAGGATGATGAAGACTTTGATGTACAAATAATGTAGCACTTTCATCTTTTTCCTTTTTATTTATTTATTTTTAATTAGATATTCACTTTTTTGAGTTATATATTGCTGCATGCCAATATTTTAAAGAATCTAGCATGATTAAGGGCAACGTGCTAAGTCCAATTTGTAAGTGGCATTAATGAGACTGCCTTCTTGGTAGTCTTGTGTTCAGTGAGATGTACAAGCCAAGAAAAAATGTCATGTAGCTAGAATTTATTAATTGTTTGCTTTACATTCATATGCATGTTACAGAACTAGAGTAATAATCTAATTTTAAGGTAGATTTTGGGATACATGCATAGCCTGTGTGTGGTTATATACTAAAGAAAGGGTATAGGATGTATATCTGTGCACAGAACACATCATTGGTTGAAAAACATTGCTATGTAGAGCTGTACTACATCAATATTTCTTTCATGTCTTTATTTCAACTCCTGAATTTTACTGTCTTTTTTTTTTTTCCAATTCTCTCCCCCATCCCACTGGGGGCCAGGGGGAGTGTGTGAGTTACTGTGTGGTGTTTAGCTGCTTGCTGGTTTAAAACACACCACTGTGGTAAATGGAAAATAATAGCACTATCTGAAAGTGCTTTTAAAAAATATATATATATATATATATTGAATCACAGAATCGCTATGGTTGGAAAGGATCTGTAAGATCATAAAGTCCAATCATTATCTATCTTTATTAAGCCACTTCTACACCATATCCTTGAGCCCCCTACCTTTTAAATACATCCAGGGATGATGATTCACAGACTCACCTTTCAGCTACGAATCCCTCCACTAAAGAAACCCAAACTGTTCTTGAAATACTTTTTCACTTCCCCTCCTTCCAATATCATCTTTGTATAAATTATTTCAATGTTATCTAGGTTTCCTCTATGTGCAAAATCTGTATTTCTTGGTAACAAAGTTACCTGAAATAACTTAATGGTGCTGATTCATGATAGATGCCTTTGATATGTTGCATTGAGACCTCAGCTAAACTGAATTTTTTAATCTGATAGTTTGTCTCACCTGGATTTACTATAATTTTTGCCTTAAAAGTCACTATATATGATGGCATCAATTTTTTGTCTTCTTTTATTTTCTGCTGAGAAATTGATTCATAAGGTGTCCTCTGCCAAGTTATAAGGAATGTCCAGTTAAGGTAAGTGATAAAAAGAAAGTATGATGTTAAATGTTTTATTAATTTGAATCCAAAAATTATATATCCAAATAATGTATTTATAGGAATGCTTCTTATCAATATTTTTGTTCCAATTTCTTCAGAAAAATTACCTCAAATAATTGTCCCTATCGTATTTGCTGACACTGAATCTGGTACCTATTTCTGAAGTTTCATCCCAACTTGATCAAATATTTTTTTACTTTAGGGGTTGGATTTTAGCTATCCTCAAAATTTGAAGTGATGGTCAGGAAAGTAATTTTCAGAGCAGTTTATCTATTTGTAATGTAGAATGTGATCACTCTTCATAGTTATCTCTGAACACAATGATCAATAAAAACTGATAAAACTTTGGCAGTGTCTGAACCAGTAAGGGGGTTGTACAATTTGTGAGCTGTAGAGATTTGGCTCAGCAGCAATTTTTAAGGCAACATCTTTTTACTTGTGCTTCTTGAAAAAAAGAAAATACAGAAGTTTTGATGATTAAAATATGTTCTTTATCTTTCTTTTGAAAATCATCAAAGAAATGTTACATATGCATCTTTTAAGTTACCTTTTATCCTTATAAAAGATACATATATAAGAGATATATATATCCTATATATCCTTATATTAGTAAATACTGAATTTTTCCTATTTTCAATCAAGTTATTTCTGAGATAATATTCATCATTAATCCTAGTCTCTAATGTTGATTTACCCCTGTGCAAGAGGATGGTTTCTCCACCACAGATTAAATTGGCACTTTCATACTTGCAATCAGCTTAGATCGTATCATCTTTTATATCATCAATTCATCTTTAAAGTAATGACCATCTACTTGATGATCATACCTCATCAGCTCCGAAATGTAGGAAAGAAATTATTTTGCTTTGCAGTGAAAGTTAAAAATCTGTATGTTTATTGAAAGTACAGTATTTGCTCCCTGTCAGGTGGATTTTTTACATCTTAAAGATCTTTTACATCTTAAAGATGTAAAAAATTTATTATCTGAAAAATACTTGGCTACACTTTTCCCTTAAAAGAAACTCAAGAGGATCTGAATCTGTTCTGAAGGAGTAACTACAGATGACATTATTGATGTGCTGTGTTCACTGCTGTACATATTGAAAAAGCTGAGATACCACAACTTGTAATATGCATTTCACTGTCATTTTTCCCTAGAACTTTGTGGCATATGACATGCTTTAACACTTTCTGTTGTTCTCTGAAATACTAGTCAGCAACAGTATTGATGCAGGAATCTACATATGTCACTTCAGGAGTAAGAAAGGGAATCACTAAGAGGGTTATTTCTGGCTTTGAAAGATAAATCTGTTGAGGTTAAGAACCAGATTCTGATCGGTTAAGTTAGAGTAGTCCAAGCAGTCACAATATTCTATTATTTTTATTACTATTATTATTATTATTTAAATGAATTTTCCCTAAAAAGCAGGTATGCATGGATGTTAAGTGAAACACGAAGGTTACTTCAGGTATCTGTAACCCTTACAGTACAGTAAAATCAACCAGACAGTATCTTGCCACTTTTTATTTTGCTCTCATCTACATTTGAAGTCCAGAAAGAGAAGAAAAAGGGAAAAAATGATCTTTTCTAGAACTTCAACATTAATTCAGGGTGGATGCTTGGTTAGATGTTCATGATGTCTCCTGCTAAACCAACATGCATTCACATATTTATTTGACAGTGAATCTGCAGTTACAGACAGGAAAAGAGAATTTTCCATTCAGAATGTCTGCTGAGTAATTGCTGTCAACTAGGCTTACATGAAGCAAATATTTACTATGGGATTTCTTTCTGAGAAATCCCTGGAATGCATTGATGGTAAGTTCCTTCTCCAAGTGACTGAGGAGTCAAAAAGGATTTTTTCTGTAGACCTGTTTGGATTGCATATTTTTTTTCTCTTCAATGTAGTAGGAGATAGTAATCTTTATGCCAATACTAGTTTGCATGGAAAAGGACACTTGAGCATTTAGTTCCTTAGCAAGACATTTACTGGGATGCCATCCTTGATTCTCCAGCAAGACTGCTGTACTAAACAGGCTCATTTCTCTGCTGAGAGATTAAAACTAGTTTATCTATTAGTTCCATTGCAAGCTTTCCATCTTTTCCCAGCCGTTATCTTTCTCTTCATTGACAGTGTCCCTTTTTCTGAGCCCCCAGAAAGAGGGGAAGAAACCATCTCTTTTGGCTGTGTGTGGCCAGGACTCCTCCATAGCACACAGAGGATATCCCCACCAGGAGACTGCTGGAAGGATGTGCTGCCTCCATGCCAATTCAAATCCAAATTAATTGTGTAGCTCAGAAGCAGCTGTAAAACTTACCAGGGAGAACAATGTAATTTTTTAATAAAAAGCATCAGATGGAAAATTCAGCCCCTCTGAAAACAAAACCTGACTAATTCTGACAATACTCGTTGATATAAATGGTTTCCATAGTATAGAGGACTTGACTGCTGGTTTAGTATAAATATTGCAACCACTCTCTTAAAATGATCATAGATTACTTTAAAAACACTTTTCAGACAATTCCTGCTGTCAGTTAATTCCCTGAACACACTATTTTGGCACAAAGATTATTAGCTGTAAAAGGGGAAAAAATAAGATTGATGGGATTAAATGAGGTAGTATTCTTCTATCTAAACATTTGTATTGAATGATCAAGTCATTGGTACTGATATTATGCAAAGTAGTAAAGCTCTTACTTTACTATTTAACCTAAGGAAATGAATAATTTTACAATATATGAATGGTAAAGATAAAAAGTCTTTCCTAGTTGATTATTAATATAATTAATTAAATATAAAATATCTATACAAATAAATACAATATATATTTATATAAAATATATNTAATATGGTTAATTAATGTTGTTTTCAAACATTACGTAAAGCACAGAGTACTCATCTATAGTGATTTCCTTCCCCTCCTAAATTTAATTGAAAAAAGTTTATATGTTTTAATACATATGAGAGATTTAGGGAGGAGACCATAAGTTTTTAAAATGATAAATAATGAATTAATAAAAAATAATGATAAATGATAAATAATCTTTACTATGACACTGATCTGCTAGTGGATATTATATCTTTTATGGAAACCTAAAAATAAACATCACATATTATGGTTTTCCATTTGACAATAGCAACCACAGTTAAAATCAGCTGTATTTATTTGTATTTAAATGATGCTTTGTTCTGTTTCAGTGTAAAGCATGCTACATTTGTTTCCATCATAGGCAAAATATTCAGACAAAATTTGTCCGTGTTTGTACACAGATAATTTCTAACAGAAGTTTTTCAACTTATTTTATCTAACTAGAAAAAGAAGGAAAGGTTTCAGGTTTCATGGTGGATTCAATTGAGTGGGTGGAGCTAAACAAGAAGAGTCTAATTATGGAGAGCAGTCAGAATCTAAACCTACTATAATTCAATTAACAGTTGATGGTATTAGGTTCACAGCTTTTGCTATTGGACTTAGAGGAGTGTTACTGATGGATGAGGTTTAAGCAGCTAGAGACTCTCAAGAGTGTAACAGCATTACAAGGAGAGGATCTCTATATCTTGAAGAGTATTGATGAATCTTTCCATGCCATTTGCTTAGGCAACGTTGGGAGGCTCAGCTCCTGCCTCCCTGCATAGTGGAGATATATATATATACATATACATATACATATATATACAACTTGATACTGTCCTGCAGATAGCTGGGAGTTCTACTTGTTCAAAGCAATGACAGACACATTTAGAAGAAATATAAGGCAACAGAAGAACTTATGAACATTTTATCTTAGGATATAATAGAGGAGTTTATTTACACTTGTGCAGAAATTAAATGGGATGACAGTAAACTTAGTTTTCAAAACCTTAGCTGAAATTTTCTCAGGAATATTTAAAAGTGTGTCACTGGCAAGAGCTGTTTATGTTGGGGGGACCTTACAGTGACCTTCCAGTATCTGCAGGGGGTCTACATGAAAGCAGGGGAAGGTCTATTCAAAAGGGTTTTTAACGATAGGAGCAGGAGAAATGGTTTTAAGCTAGGAAAGGAGAAATTTAGACTGGATATTAGAAAAAAGTTCTTTAAGGTGAGGGTGATAGATCAGTGGAATGGGCTGCCCAGAGAGGTGGGGGAGGCCCCATCCCTGGAGTCATTCAAGGTCAGGCTTGATGGGGCTCTGAGCAGCCTGCCCTAGGTAGAGATGTCCCTGCTTGTGTAGGGAGGTTGGACAAGACCTCTAGAGGCTCCTTCTGGCCTGAAACATTCTATGATTCTATGATTTTCATCTCCTGTCCTTTAGTATATGTGACCAAAGTGGACTTGCTGAGGCTGAGGTCCTGTTGACTGTAAGGTGAAATGTACCTGTTGATTATCGAACACAACCAAATATAGATTCTCATAAGACTGAAGATGCTCTTGTGTGTTTTTCTAAACAGAGGTAAAATTTTCAACAAGCAAATCACTGCTTGCTAAGCTGCTTTAAAGACCTGCTGCAGTCTTGCTAGTATTTTAAAAATGAAAATGTTTGTTTTAGTGTGCCCTAGAATAGAATAAATCAGTCTATCAAAGAGAAGGAAGCATATGAATATCAGTAATGAAAATTAAAGGAGTGTGTAATTTGCAGCACTTATCAAACTATAAATATATTCAGTTAGTTTGTGGATTTATCTGTTCATGACTATTATGTATTCTATCTACAGAAAATTCACACCAAAGAAACATTTTTCTTTTATTATCATATAAAACAAAATGAGAAAATAACATGAAGATTATTTAAAAAAAAAAAAAAAGCTCTAGGAAATAGAGCATATAAATACAGAGGTTCAGTGTTCTGCTCTGAAACACTGTGACATCAAAGCTCCTCTCACTGCCTCCCTGCACCAAACTTTATAGGTTTTTGGACTCAGAAAAGCCAGAGAGCACAGAGGTCTATGACAGATGATCTGTCAGCAGTGACTGAGTGAATTTAAGGTGAATTGAGATAGTTACATCTCACTGTAGCACTACAAGCAGTAAAAGTGAAAAGTATTCATGGTATTCACTGACGTAATGATGCATTCTGAAAGTTGCAAATGAAGTTGGATGAAGTCTTTAAAGACTGCTAGGTAAGCCATAAACCATGATTGCAATTCAGTGGTTAGGAACCAATTAAGTATATTGCACTCGAGGCAAAGAATAAGTTACTATGAAATTTCAGTGCATAAAACAACCTCACAGTTCAGTCCCTTTGCTTTCCAATCTTAAAGTAAAACATACCAAGGACAATTAAAAATGTTCTAAATGCAACCAGGTGTAAATACACTTGAACACAATTATCAAAGGAAATTATTGTATATCAGCAAAAGTATGAACAGTCATTTAATGTAAGCCATGCAATCAACCTTTAAGGCTAATGTAGTCAAATTCCTTTCTCAAAGTAAAAACTTCAGTGCTCAAGATCTGATCCTAATATACTCCAAGCACATGAACATTTGAGCACTGACTTCGATTATAAACAAACTTTCCTCTGATCTTTGTGAGTCACTGTTAGAAATACCTAGTAAAGCACAGGATGTACAGACCTTGGCAGTACAGGGAGCAGCTGGTCCCCACAGCATCCTCAGAATTAAGATGTTTGTGGCTGCATGGACAGACCAATAATCTTCAAATCTCCTGTGGACTCATGCTCTGAGTTAACGGTTCTTAGCATTAAAGCTCTACTAAGATAACTTCTTATTTCTTATGGTTTGACATTTGGCCTTTCTTTAGTCAATATTCACTAATTAATAATATGCATTCATTTTATAACCTTAGTCTTGATTCTCTTTTTTGCTTTTTTGTCTTCCTTTCTGATAAATACATTCAGTTTAAATAAGAGCCATGGCTAACAATTTAATTAATTGGAATTCTTCCTCCTCTTGTCTTCTCTTTTTCCCCATTTCTTTTTTTTTTTAATGTAGTAAAATGATAACATTCGGATCTTAAATAACAGTTACGGATAAAGTGTTCTAATGCTCTTTTGGACTTCAGATTCCAGGTCATAAAAAAATTAACTTAAAAAAATAGATTCAATCTTACTGTTCCAAAATACCAGGATATATGGCTTGTGCTCATCCTTAAATCTAGTTGTTTCTCTAGTCTAGTATTGCACAAATAACATGTTTTCAAGAATTGTAGCCTCAAAAAATCTACAATGTATTCTACTCAATGTATTTTGAGTGCATGTGCAATTACATCTCTGCATAAGCTTTCCCTAGTATGCACACACTAGGCTGTGCTATTGGTTCAAACTCTTATCAAAAGCTTTTACTTGGTATTTTGAAGGTTGTCTAGTAGACAGACAGTGCTATACAACTATCTTAAATCATCAGCTTCCCTTTTCCCCTTCATTAGTGCTACTTCAGGACTCTAGTAACAGCCTAAGATTGAAGATTCTAATACTAGGTCTGCATTATTAATCCCAAGCACTCAAATAGAGAAATTTGTGTGTGTTTGCTTCCCAAATTTCAGGTTTCCCTTCATAGCAATAGGAAGCAAAAAGACATTTTTCTACTCCATCACTAATTAAAAAAAAATAAAGGATTTTTATGTAAGAACACGACTCCAGGAGTTATGGCTCTGTTAAATCACGAAAACGAAAAAACATGAAGTATTGTGAAGATAAAATCAAGAGAGCAGAAAACAGTGATTTTTTCAAGCATTATAGGAGGTATTTTGTGAACCTAGACCTAAATAGATACTAAGTGTCTTCTAATGACTTTTTAGATTCGAGGCATGCTGGAAGTATTTTAAAGAATATTCAAGTACAGCTTTAAAGAACAGACAGTACAAAGGAAGGCCACACATAGATCCAGTTCTCTGTTTTTTGTATAAAGCAGCAATAAAAGCTTTAACATTCCTGTAGAAAATTTCAGATGTATAAGAAAGAATGAGTGAATGTGGAAGGTTTTTTTCTTGCATAAACTATCACTGAGTGATATGGAAATTTAGCATTTAAAGCAATGCATGTCTTCAAATGGGAATATAGGGTTATTTTCCAGGATAGGAATTGTGGTTATTTGTTTTTCCATAAAAATATGTGTGGGTTGTGTTTATCGTGTCTATGTAATTATATTTGTGTCTGCATGCACGTGGAGATATATATATATAAAATGTAACTAGCAGAAATAATGGAGTTCATCTTCTGAAAGACAAGAAGCCAAAATAAATGTGCTCAACTAGAGTATTTTTCAGATGCTTAGCTTTAGTTATTCTAATGAAACATTTAATCATTTAAATAATTTAGGCCTTGTCAAGCATTTAGTAAATGCTGGACGCACTTGGTGTTTCTAAATCTCTTGCTGATTATTATATTTCTTAAAACATAAATGATGATGGATGTTTATGCTCTTTACCATGTCAGACTCACTATTTATTCTCTCACTCAGTAAAAAGACCTGCCAAATAAAATCTAATCCCAAGAAAAATAGACTTAAAGAACACCTTAGTAGATCAACAAAAGCATAGTGGGGGGTGTGAGACTTTGTCCTTTTCCTTCCCATATGCAAGAATATTTATATAATATGATATGATATGATATGATATGATATGATATGATATGATATTAATATATATTATATATATGTATACACACTCTATACTCTCCACAGTTATATTGACTTCTCTTTAGATACTTTGTCATGTGGTTTTAGACAATTCTTTTTTTTTCCCCCCTAAATCTTTTCAATACCTACACTTTTCAGATGTCACAGCAAATCAAATAATAAATAGTCATTCTTGTGTGTCAAGAATTGACTGAGAAAGGGAAAATGATTTACAATTTTAACAGTTTATGACAATATAATCTGGTTTTGAGTTTATATAATTGTTTCACTTAACTGTATTATGATTGTACTTGGGAGGTAAGTAGAAGTTCTGCACACTGCCTCTTGATGACTGAAAATAGAAGGTGTGGAACTGAAATGCAATCAGGCAGGAAAGATTAATTACAAAAACTTGCTCACTCAAATAGTTCTCAAAAATTGTGAAACTTTTATTGTTTCCATGATGTAAATACTAAGTAGCAGTGTCCGCAGCAAATAAAAAAGAGAAACTTGTTTTTTATTAACTTGACCTGAATACTTTTGCGTTTCTTCTTCTTTTTTCTTCTTTTTCAGTACAGTAGGAACAAAATAACATAAATTAATGGAAAATATATAACATCTCTACAGAGTTGGCACCATAGAACAGACCAGATTCCAGGTAGAGAGGGAGCAGATTGTACCCTATTGAGAAAAGACCTTTCACCTTCAACTTTACATCTTTCTGTAAGACTCAATGAAGCTTCTATTTTGTTGTGATCTACCCCAGCCTTGTCATAGTTCCACAAACTTTGCAATTGACAGCGGAGGTCATTGTGTGTTCCTACTGTGTCCACCACAAAATGTGAGCAGAGCTGACAAACTTATCTGGGAAGTATGAAAACCCTGTCTCCTGTGATATGCGGCATTGCCTGACTAACAGTGATGCATTTTGTCAACATCAGGAACTTTTTTCTCCCTTTAGATATACAGATTGAGACACTCATTAATCATGATCAGCCAATCATTCAGCTGTGTCAGTTTTTATATAGAAGATCACCTCAATTTTATGTTCCTCCTATTCTTACTGGATATCTTCTGATGATTGTATAAAGCTGAACATCACCCTAGGTCAGTTTTGACCCGTGGAGTGGCAATACATAAATTATTTCAGCCAATATACCATTCAGTCATTCTAAAAAGTGAAGATAGGATCTATTTGTTTAATATCAACAAATGTCAGTTACTTGATTGGATATATGACAGAAATGATTCTTAGATTTTCCATATTACCTGTATATACCACAGAGATTCATGCAGCTCTTAATGACTCGTCTCCCTAAAATATGCTTGTGAATGTATTTTGTGTGTGTGTGTGTTTAGATGACATACAGCTTTACCCACTGCTTTATATTTCTAGAGAGGGTGAGAGAAGGACACTTTCTTAGCTTCTATGTATCATGGAAACTAACACCAAGTATCATTTTCTATTGTGAGAAAAGTCCTGTAGGCTTAATTGAATCATGGATTTGCACATCAGCTGCAGAAAAGTTTATTGCTGGCCCTTCAATGCAGTGATCCCTTCGTGTTTTGATTGTTTTCTGCTTCCTACTACAGAAAATCATGACAGACATCCAAACTCATATTCAGCTTTTCAAGTTTATAATGATACAGAGATACTGATGTAAACAAGGGTTGAGTATAAACTGAGTGGTGACAAGCCTAAGGATAAAGTAACATAGATTATTGTTCTAACTGTGTGCTCTAGTGAAGCATATGCAAAGTAATTCACTTTGGAATGCAGTGGATGGCAGCTTTATTAACCCACCCCTCACCCAAGCTCATCTACCATACTGACATAGGAGATAAGTTCAGGAGGAAATGGTAAAGCTGTTGCTTTGTATGTAAAAAACAAACACAAAGGAGACGACGTTAAGATTTTTTTCCCTGAACTGTAAAAGTGGAAGCATATTGAGAATATCTGGAGATTTTTGCCTATTGTGCAAAGCAATGCAAAGTAAGAGTGAGGTAATGTCAAATTTCTTGAAGTTGGATTCTTATAAAGCTAGAAATAAAGCTAAATAAAGCAAGAAAAATGCTAAAACATATGCAGCTGTGTACATTTATAATGAGCAGCTTTTGTACTCTATATGTACTTACAGAAAAAAAAAAATAGGGTAAATAAAACCAGAGTAAAATGTTAAAAAGCAGAAGTAGATGCTTATGCAACCACAGTGTTATGGGAAGGATTCAGATAGAAAATAATAAAGAGAGAGAAAAAAAAAGGAGAAATCCTCTTCCTCTTTGTCTCTCCAGTCTTTAATAGGTTGGGGTTTTTTTTCAGCCTTCTCAGATAGGATTATGATGAGCTTTTCCTACTATACATACTCTGGAATAATATACACATTGAGGTTGACCAAAGGTATAAGGTAATTACCTTTAATAAGGTAAAAGGGCTGATAAAATAGACAGCTTGAATTGATTTGAGAATGCATGGAAAGGCTAATAAGGGAGGAATGAGTTAGTAACATCAACCGGAGAGTTGCCTAGAAGTAAGTCCATCCAATGTATTATATGTTTCAAGAGTACAAAAAATTTCAGGGATGAATTTTGACTTCACTGACCAAAAGATAATTTCTTTTTAATTTCCGTGTTCCTGGAAGTAGCTGATATTATATCCTAATTTTCATGACTCCTCCCCTCTCTCTACTTTCTTCTGTCTCAAATGTTATGCAAAATCTATATATCACATATGGAAAAATTTAAAACTGTTCTAGCTCTTACTTAATCAACAGTCAAGTTAAATGGAGAACTGTCAGCCAGAGAGGATTTGGTCTTAGCTCAGTATGATTTAATACCTTTATAAGTAGGTTGGAGGGAAACGGAAAATCATTGTTAATAAAGATTTTATATAACTTACAATTGTTTCAGTGGCATAAAGGAACAGAAATCAAGCAAAAATCAAAGGCTTACTACAAGAAAAAATAGTGTTTGTAAAAATTACGTTGTGGGAAGCTGTAGAGTTGGAAATGATGATGCTGAAACTAATACTAATGAATAAATACATGAACTTAACCTTTCAATGATGCACTCTTTCTGAGATAAGTCTATCTTAGCTATTAAAGAGGTTCTTTCTTAGCTATTTAAGAACAGTTCCTAGATATAGTGGTAAGAGAGGTTGGTTTCTCACACAAGCATTCTATTAAGTTTTAAAAGCTGTATTTTAAATTTAGTAAGCTGAAAAGAGCAAAGAAGCTGCAAAATTGATAAAATTAAATGAATATCTGAATAAAAGAATGGATCTCAACTTTATTTAAGTTTAGTAGACTTTATCAGGGTTTACAAGGATATAAATGTTTAAACAGGCAGAGAAGTGCAATTACAAGATGGAACTTTTTAAGCATAGAAAGAAAATATATGTCTAACTTCAAGGGCAATGAAGCTTTGAAATGGCTTATCAGTAGAAAGGTCTGCCAATTATCTGGAAATATTTTGGCCAGCAGTAGGTCTTCTTCTGAAAGGTAAATTCCATCACAACAAAAATATATGGGATCCTCATGAAGAAAGTCTATGTCTTGTGTAAGGAAGAACTCAGGCTTTCAATCTTAACTCAGCCTCATGGGTCTTTCACCTAAATAAATAGCTTTAATTTGGCTGCTACATCGATCTTTAAGTAGTTAGGTTTTCAAGTCCAACGTTTTTATAGACCTAACACTCCCACTGTTGTCTCTGGGATGTTTCTGTGGTTGTGCTACTTTTATTTCCCTTAAGTAGAGCTCTGCAAAACCAGCTGTAAATTCAGTTAGTCTGATTCTATAGCAGGACAAGAAGTGCATGAACAGAGATGTATGGGAGTTCATCTGAGAGGTCTAAATGTTCATTCCTACCAGTGCCCTCTCTATCTGTAACAGACTGTCTGTTTTACAGATACTGTGTTCTGCTAAAAGATTGTGACTTAAGAGCAGGGAGGAATTGCTTGCTTTGCCCTTTCCTGTTTCTTGAAATGTGAATAAAAGCCTTTGCAGGGAGAAGAGCTGATTTCCTCTCGGATGGCAACTGAACATTTGGCAAGGAGAGGAGGACTGATACAGCAAACATGGGAGTCTGCAGTTCAGAAAGCCTGAAAATTCTCAAAGAGGAACGGTGTAGTGGGTCTGTCTGAG
>VYZX01023992.1:2397-17543 GCA_013401335.1 Brachypteracias leptosomus
CCCCAGAGATTCTCCATCCCCTGAGGGTTTTGGTGCCTCCTCTGGACACGCTCCAACATCTCCCCACCCTCCTTGTGCTGGGGGCTCCAGACCTGGAGCTGGTTGCCCTGGCCCAGGTGCAGGACCCTGCACGTGGCCTTGTTGAACCTCCTGAGGTTCCACACTCAGGATTTCCCCGGGGCGATGAAGTGAATTGTTAAAACAAGTGAATTGTTTCTCTCTGGTACTACCCAACAACCAACCAACCGAGATCTGAGGCTCATGCTCCATGTTCTCCTGCGTCCCATTCTTACCACCTTGGCTTAGACTGGTGGAGGAACCCATCACCCAACTGCTGCAGGGACTGGGATTGATGGGACAGTGTCAGCAGGGGTGGAAATAGGAGAGATTGAGGCTGGAGATGAGCAACAAGTCCTTTAATCTGAGGGTGATGGATCAGGGGAAGGGGGTGGAGGAACCATCCCTGGAGTCCTTCGAGGTGAGGCTGGATGGGGCTCTGAGCAGGTCGAGATGTCCCTGCTGGTGGAGGGGGGTGGGACCAGGTGACCTCTGGAGGTCCCTTCCAGCCTCAAACACTCCATGATAACACTTCACAACCCACCTCAGTGTCATCAGAGGGGCTGTGATCCACTCCTGGAATCACAGAGTGGTTTGGGTTGGAGAAGACCTTCAAAGACCATCTAGTCCGACCCACCTCGCCATGGGTGGGGACATCTTTGACTAGACCACGGTGCTTAAAGCCCCATCCGAGCTGACTTTGGAGGCTTTGGAGACAATCCTGGTCATTGTTAGATGTAAACATCTCAAAACCCCCCAAATCCTTCCCTGCCAAGGGAGATCTTGTGATTGTCTCACTCTGGTGTTGGGTGGAACCTCTTCTCCTTCAAGAAGAGTGCTGGAAAAGAAGTTTGGGAGATATCTGTAGATCCTCCTGGCCGTGGTGTTGGAAAGTGGAGAGGAGAAACAATCATCACAGAAGGGAGGAGGTGCAGGAGGAGTTGTGGGGACTTCTGGAAGCTCAGAGCAGAGATTTTATTGCGTGGAGGAGAGGAGGGGTTGGTTGGGACATGGCCTGGAGGGACAACATCTGCACCCACTTACCATGGACTGGCGGGTCAGCAAGGAGGGGGGGAAACCAGCTGAGAATGTTGAGGTGGGGTTTGGGTTTTGTTCTGCAGAGGCTCCTGGGGAGCTGCCAGAGCAGAGATGTTTGTAGGGTGGAAATGGGACGTCTTGTGAAACCCTTGGATGCTCCACCAGCAGCAGCAGCAGCCCTGGGCAGAGCAGGGGAGGGGTTGGCCACACATTGTGGGAGGGTGTGAGGGTCACCATTAGCTCTGCCACCAGGAGAGGCTTCTGGGGGAGATAATGGAGTGTCTGCCTGGAATATCTCCAGTGGAGATGGTGTCCCAGGGGCTCCGTTCCCTGCTTCACCCCCACGGGACGGTGTGGTCCATAAAATCCCCTCTTCATAGCTCAGAATGTGGAATCATGGAATGTTTGAGGCTGGAAGGGGCCTCCAGAGCTCATCTGCTCCAACCCCCCTCCACCAGCAGGGACATCTCGACCTGCTCAGAGCCCCATCCAGCCTCACCTTGAAGGACTCCAGGGATGGTTCCTCCACCCCCTTCCCCTCATCTCTCACCCTCAAAGAACTTGTTGCTCATCTCCAGCCTCAATCTCTCCTTTCCCAGCTTCAAACCATCTCCCCTGCTCCTGTCCTCACCAACCCTTTGGAACAGCCCTTCCCCCACCTTCAGCTCCTGGAAGGTCCCTCCAGAGCCTCCTCTTCTCCACCCCAACTCCCTCAGTGTCTCCACCCCAGAGATCCTCCATCCCCTGAGGGTTTTGGTGCCTCCTCTGGACACGCTCCAACATCTCCCCACCCTCCCTGTGCTGGGGGCTCCAGAACTGGTCCCAGTGTGTCCATGTTTGCCAGCAGACAGGACGCTGCCTCCCCCAGGTCATAATTCCCCATCCGCCTGATGACCCTAAACCCAGAACCCCCCCAATTTCTCCCCTGGAGAGGCTCAGCTGAACCTGGAAGGGTTCCCTGTGGGAGGTGCTGCCACATCCCCTTCTCTCAGCTTTGTCCTGCAATCCTCTCAGCTCCCAGCAGCTCCTGACAGGACTCAGACATCCAGAAGGTCCCCAGGGAGTCTCTGCTCCAGGATTTTGGCCCCGTTTGCAGCATCTGAGCCACGATGTCCTCACCCTGGGGCCCCACACGTAGAGGGAACAATATAAATGAGGCTGGTCCCTGCTTTCTTGTGGTGGGATCTGAGCTTGCCAGGACTTCAACCCTTTGTTCTGGGCCAGGAATGGGTTTCACGAGGGAGAAGGAGGCACTTTCTATCCTGGGTGGAGAAAGCAGCCCCAGGAAGGGTTTCATTAGGTGCCACCAGAGCTGGTGGGCACTGGGGTCCAGGCTGGCCCAGCAAGGGGGGGCTGCAGGAGTGGAGAACGTTCTCACCCATGGTCCTGCTGGAGGGTGAGACCAGTTCATGGTGATTCCCAGGAGGGGAGGACTCCCCTAAGCCACACGTGGAGTGATAAACACCAGGCTGGAGAAGAGGAGGCTCCAAAGGGCCCTTCTGGTGGCCCTTCCAGGAGCTGAAGGGGCTCCAAGAAAGCTGGGGAGGGACTTTAGTGGTAGGAGTGGGGGGAATGGGTCAGAACCAGAGGTGGGGAGATTGAGATGAGACGTTAGGAAGAAGTTGTTGCCCAGGAGGGTGGGGAGACACTGGCCCAGGTTGCCCAGAGAGGGGCTGGAAGCCCCATCCCTGGAGGTGTCCAAGACCTTGGACCTTGAGCAACCTGCTCTAGTGGGAGCTGTGGAAGGATGGGGTTGGAACCAGATGATCTTGAAGGTCCTTCCAACCCTGACCATTCCATGAATTAGAAATGGAAGGAAAGCTCCTCAGGCCTCTCTCACCTCTCAGCTCTGCTCGAGGTGCCCACGTTCATGGAGAGCAGCCCTTGGAGCCCTCCTGACCTGCCCTGAGGACCCCTGTGGAGCTTGGGCCAGCAGAGAAGTTCCAAACACTTCCCCTTGCCTTTGTTTTTCTTCCTTCTCTTGCAACCACCCCCTTCTCCTCCAGGGCAGCTGCTCCAGCCCAGCACTCGGGGGTCCTGCTGCACAAATCACCCGCTCAGCGCTTTCCAAGGGCTTTGAGGGAGGTTCTTGGGTTTGTTCCACCCACCCTCTGTTGTTCCTCCTCTCCTGCTGACTCTTAATTCTCCATCTTGTCCCTCTTCCCTTCCCTTTGCTGGATCTTTTCTCTGCCTGGTTTTTGCTGTCCCGTTTCAAGGGCAAATCTAAACCCTGCTGCAGGAGCTGCCACCTCCCCCTCACCCCCCTTTCATTAACCAACCCCTCCACCCTTTCTGCTTGCTCACCAGGTCGTGCTGCTGATTTTAACACCACTTTGCCTCCTCCTGCTGCCCCTGAAATGCCCTTTGGACCAAAAGTGCCTCAGCCCCGACACCTCCAGAGGCTTCGGTGCCTTTCTGGGACACCTCCCAAGGTCTGAGCTGAGGGATCAGGTTGCCCGAGTGGGGCCAGGCTGGGGCAGAGCTGCTGCTGCCTCCTCCTCTCTCCCCTCCTCTGGTGCCAGAGCAGTGCTGGGTCCATGTTCTCAGCCCTGGTGTCCCCAGGGTCATGGTTCCAGCCTCTCTTCTTGCAGCTTCTGCCTCTCCAGCCATCACTCGTCTTCTCCCCTGGCTCATTCTCTTCATGCTTCATTGGCCTCTACCCCTGATTCATGTTCCCCTTGGCTGCCTTTCCTCCCTCTCTCATTTTCACAGAGTGTTTGAGGCTGGAAGGGGGCTCCAGAGCTCATCTGCTCCAACCCCCCTCCACCAGCAGGGACATCTCGACCTGCTCAGAGCCCCATCCCGCCTCACCTTGAAGGACTCCACGGCTGGTTCCTCCACCCCCTTCCCCTCATCTCTCACCCTCAGGTGCAAGAGCTTTTTGCTCATCTCCAGCCTCAATCTCTCCTTTCCCAGCTTCAAACCATCACCCCTGCTCCTGTCCTCACCAACCCTTTGGAACAGACCTTCCCCCACCTCCTTCTAGTGTAAAACAGGAACACTCAAAGTTTTCCTCCCTCCCTTGTCCTCAATTCCAGGTTCTTTTAGCCCGTTTTATCTCACTCCTCAAACTTTTTCCTCCTCCTCCCTTTCCCAGAGCTCTCAGCTTCCTCCCACAGGAGAGGAGCAAGAACTTGCCTTGTTTTCATTCTTCTCTTTCTTCTCCCCATCACCAATGCAGGAGTTTCTTACCTGCTTTATTCCCTTCCTGAAATCCCTGGTGCCACCTTCGGAGGATCTTTGATGTGACTCTTCCCTGGGTTGCTCTGGGAGGGAGGATGAGGTTTGTAGATGGTGTTTTGGTGAGGAATAGAGTGTGGAGCACAATGAGCTCTGGTCTTCAGCCTCCAGGGCTGCAGGATATGATGTGAGTGGGACACAAAACCACCCAGTGCTGGGAGATGTCTTCGTTTTCTGCAGATGACCCTCAAAGCTTCTCTTTGGCTGCTTTCTTTGAGACTCACCAGTGAGCACAAGAGGGAGGAGCTGCAGTTGGGTGTGGAGCAGGTGAGGGATGATGCTCC
Organism: Brachypteracias leptosomus; assembly: GCA_013401335.1. Classification (NCBI taxonomy): domain Eukaryota; kingdom Metazoa; phylum Chordata; class Aves; order Coraciiformes; family Brachypteraciidae; genus Brachypteracias; species Brachypteracias leptosomus. The sequence continues at coordinate 7,017 of VYZX01023992.1, forward strand.
TCAGGGTTACAGGGCTCTGGAAGCAGCAGAGGATGCAAAAGCTGCTGCAGGTCCTGGAGTTTCTTGGGTGAGTGGTGGGGGGTGTTGGCCAAGTGAAGATCTGGGCACTGGAGTGTTGGCCAAGTGAAGATCTGGGCACTGGAGTGTTGGCCAAGTGAAGATCTGGGCACTGGAGTGTTGGCCAAGTGAAGATCTGGACACTGGAGTGTTGGCCAAGTGAAGATCTGGAGACTGGAGTGTTGGCCAAGTGGAGATCTGGACACTGGAGTGTTGGCCAAGTGAAGATCTGGACACTGGAGTGTTGGCCAAGTGAAGATCTGGACACTGGAGTGTTGGCCAAGTGAAGATCTGGACACTAGAGTGTTGGCCAAGTGCAGACACCGGGTGGGACAGAGCTGGGGAGGTGTTAACAAAACTCTTCCACCTTTGCCAGTGATGAAACCAGAGCACGTTCTTCTCCCTCCATATTGGACCAGAGCAGTTGCTCTTGGAAGGCACCTCCAGTGACCTCCTAGTCCAGCTGCCCGACCACTCCAGGGCTGACCAAAGCTGAAGCATTAAATCAATGTCCCAAATGTCCCTCAAACAGTGACAGGCTGGGGGCATCAACCATCTCTCTGGGAAGCCTGTTCCAGGGGTTGACCACCTCTAATGTCCTGTCCAGACCTTCTCTGGCACAGCTTTGAGTCCTTCCCAGGTGTCCTGCCCCTGGATCCTGGAGGAGAAGAGCTCAGCACCTCCCTCTCCGTGTCCCCCCCACCTCAGGGAGCTGCAGAACATGGTGAGGTTGCTCCTCAGCCTCCATCTCTCCAGAGCAGACAAACCCCAAGTCCTCACAGGACATTTCTTCCAGCTTCTTCAGCTCCTGGAAGGTCACTCGAAGGTCCCCCTGGAGCCTTCTCTTCTCCAGCCCCAACTCTCTCAGTGTCTCCACCCCAGAGATTCTCCATCCCCTGAGCATTTTAGTGCCTCCTCTGGACACGCTCCAACATCTCCCCACCCTCCTTGTGCTGGGGGCTCCAGAGCTGGACTCAGCTCACCCTGAACCTGCTCATCTCCCAGTGGGACACCAAGTCCAGAAGGTGTTGGGAAGGACAGTGTCCAAAGCCTTGTTAAAGTCCAGAAGAGCTACATCCAGCACCTTCCCTCTGTCCTCTAGGTGGGTGCCCTTGTCCTAGAAGGACATCTCATTAGAAGGACACCTCATTACTCCTTGTAGGGGATCTCATTACTCAAGGAGAACTTTCCCTTTGGCTGTACCTGATAATTGCTCTTGTCCTTGGAGATGTGGAGCTGAGGGCCATGGGTTAGTGCTGGGTTAATGGTTGGACTCCATCACCTTGAAGGTCTCTCTCAAGCAGGTTCTAGGATTTGATGGTTCCAAAAGCCTTTCAGTAGCACCCAGTGGGGTCTCTTCTCCACAGCTTTTGCAGGTACTGAGGTTAGACTCATGGCTCAGAGAATGTTTGAGGCTGGAAGGGACCTCCAGAGGTCATCTGGTCCCACCTCCCTCCACCTCCCTCCTGCGTCTTGTATCTCACACCTACAAAAGAGGAGAGAGGGACCTGGGGGTGCTGGTGGGCACCAGGGTGACCATGGGCCAGCAATGGGACCTTGTGGCCAAGAAGGCCAATGGATCCTGGGGTGGGTCAGAAGGGGGGTGGTCAGGAGGTGGAGAGAGGTTCTCCTGCCCCTCTGCTGGAATCTTGTGTCCAGTTCTGGGACCCTCAGGTCAAGGAGGACCCAGAGCTGCTGGAGAGAGGCCAGAGCAGAGCCCCAGAGATGGTGGAGGGAGTGGAACATCTCCCTGGTGAGGAAAGGCTGAGGGAGCTCTGGGGCTCTTGAGCTGGGAGAAGAGGAGCCTGAGGGGGGAGCTCAGGAATGTCCCGAAATGTGTCCAGGGAGAGTGTCAGGAGGCTGGAGGCAGGGACAGGACAAGGGGCAACGGGTGCAAGGTGGCCCAGAGGAGGTTCCCCAGCAAGAGGAGGAGAAACTTGTCCCTGGTGAGGGTGTTGGAGCCTGGACCAAGCCAGGGAGGTTGTGGAGTCATCTCTGGAGGGGTTCAAACCCCTCCTGGATGTGCCCTGCTCTGGGTGACCCTGGTTGGGCTGGATGAGCTTTGAGGTCCCTTCCAACCCCAACACTCTGGGATTCCACGATTTGACCACCTCCTCCTGTTGGTGCCATCAAGACTTTGGTGTCTCCAAGCCCTACTTGGGCTTCTTCTGTCCTTAGCTCACTCCAAACCCAGAAATGAACCTTTTTTGCCATCTCTGGTGCTGTCGGGGTTTGATTCTTTCTTCCTCCCTTGGCTCCAGCGTTACATGACCTCGGAATTCTGTCACCCAGAAATTATCCCCTTCCCAGCTGCCTCCTCCTCCTTCTGCAGGACACTTTTGGCTCCTGCCAGAAGCAGTTCCCGTAAGGGCAGCTCCATTTTTGCAGCCCCTGGAAATGTATCTCTGGCTATTCTTGTCCTCCACCACCTCCAACCCTCCAATCTTGGTGCCCTTTTTGGGTTAATTACCTCTTGCAGTTTTGAGATCTCCAGTCTAAGGTGGGACCTGGGCTTGGTCTTCAAGGCAGGAGGGTTCAAATGAGCATCACGAAGCTCAGGGAGGTGCTGGGGGGGGAGGACACGTGCTGTGGAACCACCCAAATCATCCTTCCCTTGGCCAAAAAACCCCAAATAAAGAAAATCCACCCCCAAACAGCTCAATCCAGCACCAGGCAACCAGAAACTCCCAACGTCAGCAGCTCAGCTCCTCAGGATGTTCATTTCTTGGGCTGTTCAAAGTCTCTCCTGCTTTTGGGTTGAATTACTCTGATTTAGGATTCCCTCCAGGATGGTTTTGACTCGTTACCATCAAGCTCAGTGCTCCCTCCAAGGAGGTTGTGGTGGGGCTGGGGTAGGGCTCTTCTGCCAAGGAATGTCAGGGCGAGAGGGGATGGCCTCAAGTTGCCCCAGGGGAGGTTTAGGTTGGACATTAGGAGAAGTGCTTGACTGGAGGAGTGGTCAGGGACTGGGACAGGCTGCCCAGGGAGGTGCTGGAGGCACCATCCCTGGAGGGGTTCAGTGAATGAGGAGATGTGGGGCTTGGGGACATGGTCTGGGGGTCAGGGAGATGTTGGATGAAGGTTGGACTTGATGATCTTGGAGGTCCTTCCCAACCTCAGTGATTCTATGGCTGAATAGAACATCTCCACTACTTCCTTGGGGAACATCTCCATGGTCCTCCTGGGCTGCCTGTCCCTTCCTTCATCTCATGGTGCCTCACTGAGTTATTCTTGGATATTTAAGAAGCATTAAGTTGACTCCCAGGCCACTTTCTTCCTTCTGCTGGGTCAGTTGTGGCCCTCAGGGGTGTGTCCATCACCTCTGGGGTGTGTCCATCACCTCCAGGGTTGTTTAGAGTTAGAGAATCAGAGAATCATGGAATGTCTGAGGCTGGAAGGGGCCTCCAGAGCTCATCTGCTCCACCCCCCCTCCACCAGCAGGGACATCTCGACCTGCTCAGAGCCCCATCCAGCCTCACCTTGAAGGGCTCCAGGGATGGTTCCTCCACCCCCTTCCCCTCAGCTCTCACCCTCAAAGAACTTGTTGCTCATCTCCAGCCTCAATCTCTCCTTTCCCAGCTTCAAACCATCACCCCTGCTCCTGTCCTCACCAACCCTTTGGGATAGACCTTCTCCTGCCCTCCTGGAGCCCCTTCAGGTCCTGGTTTATGACCTGGTTCTGCTGCTGGAGGAGCTACTCGGTGGCTGTGGTTGAACCTGGAGGTCTGAGGGACCTCTCCAAGTGTGGGGTGAGCTGCTTAGATCTGCATCTTTAATTGGGGCTGGGCTGAGAGCGTTCGACATGACCTACCACAATTAAAACACACCCTAATTGGGGCCTTCCAGTGCCTGAAGGGGCTCCAAGAAAGCTGGGGAGGGACTTGTAGTGATAGGACAAGGGGTGATGGGTTCAAACTGGAAGAGGGGAGGTTGAGATGGGAAATTAGGAGGAAATTCTTCACCCTGAGGGTGGTGAGACCATGGGAAAGGTTGTCCCAGGGAGCTGTGGTTGCTCCATCACTGGAGATGTCCAAGACCAGGTTGGCTGGAGCCTTGAGCAACCTGCTCTAGTGGGAGCTGTGGAAGGATGGGCTTGGAACCAGATGACCTTTGAGGTCCCTCCCAACCCCTTCTCTGATCTCTCATTTAAATTGCAATCATGGTTCCTGCTTGTGCTTGAGCCCCTTGGTCCTCTTTGTCCTGCAGGTCCCCCTGGAGATGTTCCTGCCAGGCTGGCTGGAGCTCTGAGCAACCTGCTCTAGTGGGAGGTGTCCCTGCCCGTGGCAGGGGGTGGAATGAGATGATCTTTGAGGTCCTTCCAACCCAACCACCCACATTCCCCAACTCAGACCGTGCAGTTCCCGAAGCTCCACTAGATGGAGGCGTCTCCCACCGGTTGGTCCCTTCCTCGGGGGCTGGAGGGAGAGGGGGGGGGTTGACCGGGTGTTGGCCGATGTGTCACCCTCCAGCTTCCCCACCCCCCCCTCTCTGTGCCTGGTATAATTAGCACAGCCCAGATCTTTTATAGACACGTCCTGCAGGGGCTGGTGGGTCCGGAGCTCTTTGGAGGAGGATCATGGTGGGTTTGGAGACGTCTCGTTGTGTCTCGGTGTGAATCAGCTGGGGATGGTCACAGGGTGTTGGGGGTTGGAATCAAGGAATGGTCAGGGTTGGAAGGACCTTCAAGATCCAACCCCATCGTTCCACAGCCCCCACTAGAGCAGGTTGCTCAAGGTTCCATCCAGCCTGGCCTTGAACCCCTCCAGGGATGGGGCTTCCAGCACCTCTCTGGGCAACCTGGGCCAGTGTCTCCCCACCCTGCTGGGCAACAACTTCTTCCTAACGTCTCCTCTCCATCTCCCCACCTCTAGTTCTGACCCATTCCCCCCAGTCCCACCACTAAAGTCCCTCCCCAGCTTTCTTGGAGCCCCTTCAGCTCCTGGAAAGGCCACCAGAAGGTCCCTTTGGAGCCTTCTCTTCTCCAGACTGAAGGAACCTCAAAAGATCATCTGGTCCAACCCCCCAGCTGGAGCAGGATCCCCTCAAGTCTCAGAGGAACATGATGAGCTTAACTTGTCGAGGGCAGGAGGAGGCCCAGACCATCTGGAAAAGGAAAAGCTGGGAAAGGAGAGATTGAGGCTGGAGATGAGCAACAAGTTCTTGAATCTGAGGGTGAGAGATGAGGGGAAGGGGGTGGAGGAACCATCCCTGGAGTCCTTCAAGGTGAGGCTGGATGGGGCTCTGAGCAGGTCGAGATGTCCCTGCTGGTGGGGGGAGGTGGGACCAGATGAGCTCTTCCCTCAGCCCCTGCCCCTGGGTGTCCGAGCAGACCCTGACCCCCAGACCCACCAAATCCTGCCCCCAGACCCTGCTGTAGGGTGGGACGGTCCCACCACCCTTCCAGACCCCTCCCGGAGCAGCAGAGTCCAGCAGCACGTGGGTGAGACTCAGCCCTGCTGAGCTCAGAGCCTTTTCCTTCCTGGACAAACATTTTCCATTCTGAAATAACCCCCTCCCTATATTTAGCAAAGCTCCTCCACGGGGCCACCACCAGCCCGTGTTCTTTTGGGATATTCCTGGCGTTGTTTTCTTCCTCTGCCACAGCCCCGGCAGCCCCTTGGCCCTCAAGATGTTTGTCAGCACCCGACCAAGGGCACGTGTCCACCTCGCAGGAGAATAACCTGGATTTTTTCCCCCACCCCCATCCTGAGCCCCATGATCACAATCCAAGAGCATTTCGGAAACTCCCCCCCCCCGTCCCCGTCCCCGTCCCCATCCCGCTTCCTCCCGGCTGATTTCCAGGGGAACAGAAGGAGACTTGTTTGCTCCGGAGAAGGAAGCCCTGAGTGAGCAGCTTTCCAGGAGGCACCTCCGAAGCCTCATCCAGCCTCTGCTGCTGCCAAATGAGGTCACCCGGCTGCAGGAACATGGACGAGGAGATTCCAGAGGAGGAGGAGGATGGAGGAAGCCAGGGCAGGAAGCGGAGCAGTCGGCGGCAGGGCTGGGCTCCGTCGAGTCCCCTCTCTGGACACGTTGGTTGCAGTTGGGTCTTGGCTCGTTGGGCTAAGCTGGAGGAGAAGTTTCCTTCCCACTCCCTTTTCTCACCGTAAAGATCACCCCTTGGTCCGACACAGCTCAGACTTCGTGGTGGGGCCAGAGGGGAGCTCAGGTGATGTGGGGACCACACAGAACCTCAGGGGGGGCTCCTCCTGCAAACTCAAGGTGTGGTGGGACCCTCAGGTCAAGGAGGACACGGAGCTGCTGGAGAGAGTCCAGAGCAGAGCCCCAGAGATGTTAAATGTGTCCAGAGAAGGGTCCCAAGGATGGTCAGAGGCTGGAGCACCGAGGACACACTGAGAGAGTTGGGGTTGGTCAGGCTGGAGAAGAGAAGGTTCCAAAGGGAGCTTCTGGTGGCCTTGCAGGAGCTGAAGGGGCTCCAGGAAAGCTGGGGAGGGACTTTAGTGGTAGGAGTGGGGGGAATGGGTCAGAACTAGAGGTGGGGAGATGGAGAGGAGACCTTAGGAAGAAGTTGTTGGCCAGGAGGGTGGGGAGACACTGGCCCAGGTTGCCCAGAGAGGTGCTGGAAGCCCCATCCCTGGAGGGGTTCAAGAGCAGCTTGGATGGAGCTCTGAGCAACCTGCTCTAGTGGGAGGTGTCCCTGCCATGGCAGGGGGTTGGAACTGGATGATCTTGAAGGTCCCTCCCAACCCTGATGATTCTCTGGAGGGAGTGGAACATCTCCCTGGTGAGGAAAGGCTGAGGGAGCTCTGGGGCTCTTGAGCTGGGAGAAGAGGAGCCTGAGGGGGGAGCTCAGGAATGTCCCGAAATGTGTCCAGGGAGAGTGTCAGGAGGCTGGAGGCAGGGACAGGACAAGGGGCAACGGGTGCAAGGTGGCCCAGAGGAGGTTCCCCAGCAAGAGGAGGAGAAACTTGTCCCTGGTGAGGGTGTTGGAGCCTGGACCAACCCAGGGAGGTTGTGGAGTCATCTCTGGAGGGGTTCAAACCCCTCCTGGATGTGCCCTGCTCTGGGTGACCCTGCTTGGGCTGGATGAGCTTTGAGGTCCCTTCCAACCCCAACATTCTCTGATCTCTTGAGAAACATCAGAACCCCAGGTGGGAAGGGACCTCAAGGACCATCTGGTCCAACCTCTCTTGGGAGAACCACGGCCCAGGCGAGGTGTCCAGCCAACCTTGACTGTCCAGCATCTCCTCCACCTTTTCCTTAGTTCCTCTGGTGATTATTCCTCCTCCCACTGACCCCTTGCTCTTCACAGGTGGGTTGTTAAGTGCGGTCCCACCATTGCTCCTCTTCTACCTTCTCTTGCTCCACTGAGACCTTACACACAATTAAACCTTTTCTTTCTTGCCAGTCCCTATAAATCACTTATTTTTTCAATCTCTTTGAAGCTCTTCATGTGGAAACTCGTCCTGTGGATCTTGACTCATTCTTATGACCCTTCTCTGATGACTTTGAGTGTCCCTCAGTCTTTAGAGGTGTTGGACATTCACTTGACATCACCAAAGCTGCAGCAACATCCTAGAATGATCAGGGTTGGATGGGCCCTCAAACATCATCTCGTTCCAACCCCTCCCACTAGCCCAGGTTGCTCCAAGCCCCATCCAACCTGGCCTGGAACACCTCCAGGGATGGAGCATCCACAACCCCCCTGGACAACCTCTTCCAGTGACTCCCCCCCCTCAGAGTGAAGAATTTCCTCCTAATTTCCAATCTCAATCCCCCCTCTTCCAGTTTGAACCCATCACCCCTTGTCCTATCACTAGAAGTCCTTGTAAAAAGTCCCTCCCCAGCTTTAGGAGAGGTCCCCTTCAGATCCTGAAGAACTAAGTCAAGAACTGAACAACATTGATGGAGATATTGAAGTTTTTGTTATTATTCCTTGGTAGGAAGATGATCCCCGTGGTAGGATGATGAGCTGAGCAGACAGAGGTGGAGGAGGAGCAGCCTGGGCAGCAGCACTCCCTGTTTGGTCCATGGTGACCACGGGTTGAGCAGGAATCAGCTGAGGACAAAAGAGGATCTGCTGGGATGGTGGGAACAGGAATAGGAGCTGCTGGGTGCACCAAGAAATGCTCCTGGTCTGTGGGGATGGGATGAGGGCTTGGCCACAGCACCATGGCCAGTCCTGGTGACCTTCAGAGGGTGTGAGAGACCTGGGGGAGCCCAGGGGAATCATAGAAGAATCATTGAGGTTGGGAAGGACNAGAACCCTTCCATGGTTGGGTTTGAAGCCATCAGGTCAGGTTAGATCCATCGGCTGCTCCCTGGCAGCATTTCCTTGTGTCCAGGGGGTGGATGAAGAGCTGCAGAGCTGGGGATGAGCTTTGGCTGAGCTGATCTCGCAGCTCCTCCTCTAGACTTCATGGCTTTCAAGGGCATCCCGAATCTGATGGGATCTCACCTGAAAGAACTTCCTCCTGTCTTGGGAGAGCTGCCTCCTCCTCCCTCCCCAGCCCCACCACCTCTGTCCCCAGCAGGTGCCTGCCTGCTCTTATTTTTGACCTCTGGAGGAAGCCTTTGCTTGGTGAGACCTTCCTGGAGCTGGAGCTGAAGCACATCCTAGAAGGATTTCCTGTTTGGGACTTGGAGCCTGCACCAGTGGAAGCCTCTGAGCAACCCAAGTCCTGCTGGGCTCCCTGCCAGGTCACCCCTGTCCCCTCCAGGAGCAAGATGCCACCCAGCAGGAAGGTCCTACAACCACTTCCCACCTGCTGGGGACATGCAAAGGCCAGTCCGGGATTTATTGATCCAGAGATTAATAAAAAAACTGTGAGATTGTGGAATTATAGAATGGTTGAGGGTGGAAGGGGCCTCCAGAGGTCACCTGCTCCACCCCCCCTCCACCAGCAGGGACATCTCGACCTGCTCAGAGCCCCCTCCAGCCTCCCCTTGAAGGACTCCAGGGATGGTTCCTCCACCCCCTTCCCCTCATCTCTCACCCTCAAAGAACTTGTTGCTCATCTCCAGCCTCAATCTCTCCTTTCCCAGCTTCAAACCATCACTCCTGCTCCTGTCCTCACCAACCCTTTGGGATAGACCTTCCCCTGCCTTCCTGTAGGACCCTTCAGGTCCTGGAAGGTCACTCTAAGGTCCTTCTGGAGCCTTCTCTTCTCCAGCTGAACAGCCCCAAGTCCCTCAGCCTGGGGGAGGGTGGCTAAAAAAGGGGGTGAGCAGCAAACCAGGAGCTCTAAGGAAATGAAGAATCTTCTCAAGGGTCAGTTTTGGGGTCACCTATTTGATTTATTTCAGTAAAGAGCTTCAATGGGTGCAGTGAGATGGGTGCCAAGTGTTCGACTGACTCTTCTCAGCACCCACCACCCACGTTCCCTTCAGCAGGACGGCACCTGAGCCACCTGGTCCCCAACCTTGACCACTTCTGGGCTGCAGAACTTTGGGCTTCTCCTTGGTGAACATCACGAGGGTTGTGCTGATCCAGTTCTCGGGGTTTCTAGATGTCCCTCTGGACCCAAAGTTCTGCTGACACCTCTTGTGTCACCTGCAAACCTGGGAGGGGCTGTGATGGAGATCGGGGGCTGGGCTGTGTCTCTGCATGTCCCCACACGCCCCCAGTGTCCCCACAGCCCCCTCTGGCCACCCGGCCATAGAATCATTGAGGTTGGGAAGGACCTCCAGGATCATCAAGTCCAACCTTCATCCCAACATCTCCCTGACCCCCAAAGCTCCACATCTACTCGTTTGTTGAACCCCTCCAGGGATGGGGACTCCAGCACCTCCCTGGGCAGCCTGTCCCAGTCCCTGACCACTCTTGCAGCAAAGAACTTCTCCCTAATGTCCAACCTCAACCTCCCCTGGGGCAACTTGAGGCCATCACCTCTTGTCCTGTCATTGGTTCCTTGGGAGAAGAGCCCAACCCCAGCCCCACCACAACCTCCTTGGAGGGAGGTGTGGAGATCAATGAGGTCTCCTCTCAGCCTCCTCTTCTCCAAGCTCAACAACCCCAGTTCCCTCAGGTGCTCCTCATGTTCTCCAGACCCCTCACCAGCTTTGTTGCCCTTCTCTGCACCCACTCCAGAACCTCAATGTCCTTCTTATACTTCTTATCCATCCTTCCTTCCATCCATCCATCCCTCCCTCCATCCATTCCTCCGTCCTTCCATCCATGATCCTTCCTTCCTTCCTTCCCTCCATCCATCCTTTCACCCATCCTTTCCTCCATCTGTCCCTCCCTCCATCCTTCCATCCATCCATCCCTCCCTCCATCCATGATCCATCCATTCCTCCATCCTTCCACCCATCCATCCATTCCTCCATCTATCCCTCCATCTATCCCCTGGGGGAGCCATGATCCATCCATCCATGATCCATCCTTCCATCCATTCCTCCATCTATCCCTCCATCCATCCATGATCCATCCATCCCTCCATCCCTCCATCCATCCCTCCATCTATCCATCCCTCCATCCCCTGTCCATCCCTCTCCTTGTCCTGTCCC
>VYZX01023993.1:23067-50696 GCA_013401335.1 Brachypteracias leptosomus
AAAGGGCCATCGCTTTCCTCAGAGAAGACATGGGGATGACTTCAGTTTTTCTTGTACTTCTACAAGGAACCACAACTCCCTTTTGTCCTTTGTACCTAAGCTGTATGCATAAAGCAAAGGGTATGACCACCTATGCCCTCATGGATATGACACTGGTCACAATGCCTTTATCTATGGCAATGGAAATGATGTCAGCTTCAACATTGAAGATTATCCTTAATGTAAGCTTATGCAATGACAGGACATTAATGCATATTTACAAAGTGTTTTGGTGATTCTTTCTCATGCAGTTATAAATTAATTCTGAGATGAGAGTTTTTTATACTTGATGAATAGCAGATGATTGTCACTACTTTACTGTTTAATTTTTAAATTAATTTGAAGTATAATTCTTCAACTATAAAGTGCTCTGAGACTACTAAGAAATGAATCACATTAGATGAACTTCATTATGAATCATCATCTTTGCATGACACTCAAAAGTATGCACTGGAAGAAATTAACGTGTCAAAGCAGGATTCTCAATGTTTCATTTAAACAGAAAATGCATTTCAAAATTAATTAAAATGAGGAAACACTAGGTTGGTGTTGAAATTGTTTGTGTGGAACTCCTGTTCCAGAGTTACATAAAACCCAAGCTTATACGTAGTAAGAGCATACAAATTTGTAAGTGAAATTTTACAATTATATGCTAGTTTTGGCTTCACGTTATTCAAAAAATTAAAAGAGGGTTACACATTTGAGCAGTGGCCTACAGTCTTATACTGCAGATTAACTTTTACTAATTAAATTTAAGATCAAGAAAAGTCAGTAATGCACCAAGAAAAAAAAAAAAAGTAAATATGCATTACACTTTCTACGTAAAACCACAACATCTTCACATTGAAAAGAACAACACCAAATGCAGATAACATAAATATTAAGCTTATGTCCAAATGATCACTAAACTACACTGCTTAGAAGAAAAAAAAAGTACAATATTCAAAGAGACACTGTCAGATAAAATATGAAGCACATATTGGAAGCTGTATTTTGTATCCAGTTTGGTCTCCTGTTAAAATCCAATCTTTTGGAATGAGAAAGGAAAAGAAACAAACGAGATCTGAACTAATAGGGAAGCTGCCAATTTTCTATGAACATATCAATATTTGCAAGTCTTTTGTTCAACTACAGTAATCAAAGGCAAGAGGTTGAATATCAAATCTATTCAACTGAGGCAACCATGGAGAGTATTTCTGCTGAAACAGAAAACTACAAACTAATAAAAAACAACTGTTTGGACTGGCATTCACAAAAAGTTTTAAATTCTTTCAAAACAAAGTACGGTGAGTTTGAACTCTGGTAGGAGGCTTCTTGTGTTAGTCTTCCTGTTAAATCATAGAATCATAGAATGGCTTGGGTTGGAAGGGACCTCAAAGATCATCTAGTTCCAACCCTCCTGCCATGGCAAGGACACTTCCCACTAGACTAGATTGCTCAAGGCTCAACCATTTAGAGGCACTATCTATTTACCACAGTGGAGAGCACTGTTATGATTAGTCTAGGAACTTGCCTCTGCTCTACTCATCCATTTTTTCTAGCACCCGCTACATTTTTACAACACGGAATAGAATGGAAAATACAAATCTGAAAGTTTAAGTTTGTAAAAATTTTTCAAAAATTTGTCAAAACCACAAACAAGTGCTGAGAATGAAATGCTATATTGAAATGTTGGAAATAACACAAATTTTAGATATCATAGTCTCAGAATTATTACGTGGAAACAGATATACAACATGCAGAACTCAAGTTGTAATTGTAAACATAGTATTTGAGCATTTTTTTACTTGGAGCTTCAGTGTTTTATTAATAATAAGGTTTGCTATCCATAAAGTTTGTTACCCATGTGGAAGGGAATGCTACTTTCTGCACATCTACTAGACAAATAGAAAAAAGATGCAAAATAAAAATTACCTAGGGCCATACTAACCAGATTTAAACTTAAAATGTAAGTTAATTCTTAGGCTTCAGTAAGGTTTTAGCAAACAGTTTAAAATTTTCATCCAGCTCTTTTTTAAAATTTCAGGGAAATCTTAGAAATATTGACAGAGACTTTCTATAACAAAAGCAATGAGCTTTCTTGGTTGAAGTGGGATGACTAATGCATCCTCACTGTAAAAAGGTAAGAGGAGAGTTTATTCTTCTGCACGCTTATTTTGCCACAGACAAGCAAACATTTCATGGTCAACAACTGAGAGCACAAAACTCTAATGTAGAGAGTCCAAACAGCACAAGCTTAAATGGTTTGTTTTTCTTAGCTGGTTTATGCTTACTTGATGAGGCTAAAAAATGTGTACATTACAACCCCAGACCAAAAACCAAAAAAAAGCAACATAGCTGTCCCTATACACCAAGAAAAAAAAAATGGTAGAGGGACTGTCTTTATTTTCTTCCAAAATAAATATTTACTTTCTTTTTCAAAAAAGAGAGGGGGTTAGAAAGGAAAACACTGACTTAATGGAGTCTAAAAGAAAAGAAAGTTTGTTAAGTTCCTACACTTGTCCTTCCCTAGAGAATTAATTCATTTAAATGCAAGACCAAGTAATGGAAAAATGGGGAAAATTAAAGCTCTGTGAATATAGGCATGAAAAAATACTTACACTTGCAGTAAACAGTGATGAGTCACTATCTACTTATTTGGAAGACAGGTTTGGCATAATATATAAACTTAGGTATTTATTAAAGCCTGAATCTCTGGAAGTTGACTAACACGACGCCTTTACTGTTTCTGACCATGATAATCCTGAACAGGAATGGTTCTGAGCAACAGTTAAGTCTCAATAAGGTCATTATGTGGTATTTAATTATTATGTTGAGAAAATAGAGCATTACATACTTAACTCTGATGTCGCTGTAGATCAGTAACATGGAGTTATGAATGACCTTTTCTAAAACTAAAATGGATGTGCATATACAAGAAGGAGAAGCATACTCCACTTATTCCACAGTATTTCAGTGACAAGCCAGATCTAGAACAAGATGTACAAGTGAAATTGACAATACTGTAAGTGTACCACAATTTATAAATAATAAAAAACTAGAGACATAAGCTGTTTAGGCATATAGCTATTGTTTTCTCTATATTCCTTCAGATTGTGTTTTCATTGTCTTCTAGCTACACTTGTCATCTGTACCCAAACTGCTTAACAGAATGGTCCTTAGTCACTAAAGAAAAAAATGTATCATCAAGATACAGAAACACAAATTCTTAAACAGAAGTAAATAGTAAAAACAATGTTTTGTAAGTAAATCTACAGGAGATTGAGGGAAGGGGGCTAAAGAAATTNGATACAAGAAAAACTGCAGAATAAACATCAAGTGTGATAGATTACCTATGAACTACAAAATACATTCATATCTGGAAATTAAATTTACAGGAGTAGGAATAAAGCCAAACATATAGCGAAGTGCCATCAGCAATAACAGGAGCACTGTCGCTAGCATGAAAGAGAAGGTGCAAAGGTGGAAGCTTGGAAGACTGATGTCTTGATAAATCAAAATTACTGCTCGAATGTATTATGCAAGTACAAAGCTTCATTTTAAAGGAGGTAAACTAGGCAGTAAACAGCCAACTCAATCATCTAGTTTTCCATAAGGTTGTCAACACAAGATATTTTGTCATATAACAAAAGATTCCAAATAAACTCATAGCTATAGTGCCATCATGGGTAACACATCTTAATGCTCTGCTATTGGCAATGATATGATCATAAAACACTTTAATCAAATCAAAAACAACCTTTGGGAAAGTGTGAAATGAAGCATATGGGCAAATCTGTCTCACTATCACAACTCTCTAGGATATTCCAAAAAGCATCTGCCTCATTCAGTGCCCTTCATTTCATTAAACCCTAAAGGTTTTGAATAGTCTTTTTTTAAGATTGTGAAATTAATTGACAATATATAAACATTGATTTTAACATTTTTAATATTTTTTTTTTTTAACAGCTGTATATAGTTTCAGAATTACTGGTAATAAAATCATGTTTCTGAGAAAAATGGATGAACTTTGGCCGATTAGAAAATTCATTGGCGGCCTACTGGTAAATCAAGGCATACTGATGCACAATTGTTTTAGTGGTCTTGTCCTGTTACACAACACAGTGCAACACAAGTTTATAAGTTCTCAGTGATATGAAAGCACATACACAAACAGAATTTCAAAAGTATAACAATGAAATGTCTCATTATGTATTTCTCCTGTGCTGTCCCACACTTGTGAAAACAGCTGGCATATTTCTTAAAAGTCTTTCTATGTTTTATTATTTCTGTAAGTACATTTTCATTGTTTCCACAGTTACTTAATGCTGTTCTATTGCAAATACACTTCCAAATATTTGCAGACATATTACAATGTTCAAAATATGTACTTCCATGGAAAATAGTTTCAGTGACACATTTCCCTTGTTTCCTCAGCTGCATCTCTGTGTTTCAGAAGTAATTATGTAAAGACATCCACATACCTACTTCATTTGATAGGCAAAATGCCTACCCTCTCGACCTAGAAATCACAGGTCAAAGGTACACTTGTGGTTGAAATACATCTTGTTTACATCCTCTAGTGATTCCAGCAGAAAAAGAAAATATTTAAGAGGCTGTTGCTGTCTCTAAAGGCACAACCCTGTTTCCCTCAGTCTGGTTATGTGACCAATGGCCCATGCTGCCACCTATGACATGATAAACAGGGAAGTTCAAGAGACTATGGCCATTACATTTAATGAGACATAGTATCTGCACTGGCAGCAATATTCAGTAATATATATTCAATAATACTCTCAGGTAATGGAGAAAATTAATTTTTTAAACACAACTCTTAAGACATTGTGTTCACTCATTACAGCTTTCATTTTTGAGGTCTGTGTTCAGCACTAGTCACAATAGCCCCAAGAATTATTTTGTGCTTTATGTTAAACATGTAATTACAAACATTACCAGATCTGGGCTTATACAGAAAAGAATAGCAAAGAGTAAACATCAAACTTAAAAAGGAATCTCCTTCTTTCATATCCTTTTTCTTGTAAAGTGAGAGCTACACATGGGTTTGATAGTGCAGTAAGGTTAACTCATTAAATAGAAAACCTGCTCTCTTGAAAGAATCTTCTATCACATCTTTTAGCATTATTTTATTTCTGATATGCCAACTTTTTTCCTGTTTAGCATAAACCGAAAATCTCACTTTTGTTACCTAACAAGGCATTTATACAACCTGGACTTCTATAGGCCTTAAATGTAAGATGTCTTAAAAATTGTGGGCCCTTAGAAAAGATGTATTTTCAAGTACTGCTGTTCAAGACAAAAAAGAGATCAAGGTCAGAAACCAGTTTTACATCGACTTTTTTATTTAATTGTCAATGCTAGCTGGAACTTGAATTGCAATAAAGTGAATCATCTTAGTTTCTTTCTACTATGTTCTATTCTAAAGGAAAATCAGCTTTCAAAAGTGTAGGATTTTCAATTATGTCTAGATGGACCAGAAATGCCAAACCTTGTGACAGTCAAACATTCACTCCAAAGAAGTGGTGTCTCTAAGTTCAGCAAAACCAGCAGAGGTATGACAGAGCTTATCTGCTCTGTTCACTCCATTCAGTGAGTGCTTCTCAATTCCTCTTTCAAAAGAGGCTGGGATCTCCCTATGAGGATGGGACCATGGCATAAGCAAAATAATATAATAGAGAAGAAAAATACCCTTGAGGTTGGTTCTTAAATGAGCTGGGAGAAATTTTACCTTCTAATAAACATCAGTGCAAAAAATTACACTGGAAAGAGATGTTATGATATGTAAAAGCAAAAGACCAAGTTCATAATTTACAATTTCCTTAATTTATAAGAATTCGTAATGCTAGGTGAAATGTCAATCTACTGCTCAAAACACAAGAAATTCTTCACCACTAGATCACCTGGATTCCATCCCTGAAACAGTGGGACTTGTCGCTCACTGTCTTTTCCTCAAACATTTTCCTGGGATTTTGCTTTATTTTAAAATAATTTTAAAAAACCATTATTTTGAAAATCTCTTTTTGAAAGTGCTAAAAGCGCACCCTTTGCCAAAACAGCATTGTATTTGACTGTGTTACATGAGAAGGAGGTTGGTTGTTTAATATAACTTCTAAAATACTGGGAAATACTGGCCAGTTTTGCAAGTCTGTGTTCATTCAACAGTCTACTCAGCCTCTGTAGGAGTACAACGATATGAGTGCACAGTAGGAATCTAAACAAGAATTTAAAGTATATGCAATTCACTCCAAGGTCAAGTTTAATATTATTCTGGCTTTAATGGAATTTCTGTGAAAAGCTCTTGAAGAATCAGGTTGAGTATTTCCTCAGAACAAAGCAAACTAAAGACTTTCTTAGGAAAATATCACACCTTAATTATTTTGACGTGATATTGCAATGTTTAGCAGAAATATAAAATTTTGGCTTGCAACCCAGTATTCACAGAAAAATCACTCAGGTAAAATAATATGAAAGTACATACACAAGAACACACATTGATAACATTGTCTTGAAAAACTGCAAGTGAAAGCAAAGCTTCTACATAAATGTGGAAGTTACATTATTATCAAACTGTTACATTAAGGATAAGTATAATAAGAATTCTGTATCAAACCCACATGTAAGAACTTGTAAATTGATTTTTAGAAAAAAAAAAAATCAGTTAATCTAAAACCTACACTGGACTTGTACAAAATGACTTTTGGGACTCCAAAATTCTTTTTCTCTCCTCACTATGCCACATCTCCCTGCTTTCAGAAGCTGGTCAGAAGCAGAAGTGCTGGTGCAGCAGAAGGAGGGCTGTAGGGCTATGCTTCTGTCCTGGAAAGAGGAAGCACTAACAAACTCACCTGAAAACCTGTTTTCATTAGCTTGCTGACAGAGCAGATCCCTGTCAAGATGAAGATAAGCATCTTCTTATTGTTGGTGCTTTTTCTGGAGAAGGCCAGGTGAAGTCTCACCAGTCTTCAAGATGGGGACTGTAACCCTCATCCACCTCAGTGACTTGCTGTGGTCCTGGACAGCTGTTAGCATCCACCACCACCTTCCCTAGAGCCATGTGGAATCGCTGCGGTGGCCTTGCTGTGCTCAGTGCCCTGAGACAGACACCAGGTATCAATCCCTTGGAAGAAGGGAAGAAAGACTCCAGAGCCATGGGCTAGCAGGGAAGGGACAAGGCTGGCCAGGTGGACTCAGCAGGGTTGTGGCCCCAGCCTTGCCCCTGAGCCCCCTGGCCCTCAGACTTCCACTGTGATACTGTCTGTTTTCAACAAATGCTGCCATGGGGCAGACAAAAATCTTGCTCTGATTACACTCTCTCCCTTGCTCAGGCTCTGAGCTTCTGTCAGATCTTCACCTTGGGTTGGGAGGGGACCCTTTCCAAATTGGCAAGATCCCAACTCTACAACCTTTCCCCACAAAAGCCCTCCTTAAAAATGCATGAACAAAGTAGGAATATTAACACCCACTTATTAATATCAGATTATTGCAAATATGTACACTGATTTCCAAGCAAAGCCACAAAGAAAGAAAAAGAGTTTTTCATGCATGTTATTTTGGCAAATATTTTTCCCAAGGGCATCGGCTAGTGAACAAAACTATTACAAGAAATTACAGTATGTACAATGAATACTTTTTGGTATGCAGAGAACAATTTAAGATGTTATAAAGTTACACTGCCACATTTGAAAAAAAAAAGGAAAAAAATCAAAGGCTTTTAATGTTATTCAGAAGAGAATACAATGTTCAATCTGTGTTATAGAAGCTATTAAAGAAAAAAAGATTATTAAACCATGCTTTAACAACACTGTGACTACAAGTTGGGGAGTGTTTATCTAGAAGAACAAGATGAACATTATTGTGGCCTCAATCCAAAACTTTTTGAAGCTGAAGAGTTTTTCCCAATGACATTATAAGATGTACCTACACATTTCAGGCCAATGTCCCCCTCAGATGTGCTACATCTGCACACAATATTTCTGCAGTCAGATGGCCTTGCACCAAGCCAAAGAACCCCACAGCCAGTTAATACAATAACCTTTCAGGGAGCAGAAGATGCCTTTATGCTGTATCTAGCATGAAGCATAATCTATCATCAGGCTCCTAAGCTTGTCTGCAGTATGAATTCCCTCGTACCTCATGAGTTCTCCCTCATGATAACTGTATGAAGCACCAGCAATTTTGTTGTTTACAGAAGAAACAACAACAGAAACCTAAATAACTTTCACAGGTCTCACATGGTGCCAATGACACAGAGGTGGGCATTTGGTTCAGACTTAACCCCATTCCTCAAACACAGTTAGGAAAATACTCAGCCTACCTATAACTATGGTTTTGAGTCTACTTAGGGCAGTTTAGAAGACTACCACCTTCAACAGTTCAGCATGAGATTTCAGCATGAGGGTCTTGCCCAGTCCCTTGATCCCCTGATGTCCTCCAGTACTCAGTCAGTGGTTTAGGACCTCCAACATAGAATCAGCTAAAATGACCAGCTTGAGGCTGAGGCAGGTAGGGACAACTTCCACTGTTTCATGCTGTGGCTTTTGCTGGGAGAAGAAGTTAGGAGAAGGCCTGAGTTTAGGGCACCTTGTCTGTTTTGGAAGTGAATTCTGCATTGGTTTGGGTGGATTTACTTCTTTTAATGTGAGGTAGCTCTTTCCATAAAAGTTGCCTTAACCAACAACAGAGGACTGTTAAGTGTTTAACTGTTTACGTCTGATACCTGTATAACAGAATGGGTAAAGAAATCAGAAAAATATTCACTAATTATAAGGAAATACATTGCAATATGTTGATGAAAAGCTGGAATTTATTTTTTATAGGATGTAAAAGTTCAGGCCACAGCTAAGTCAGTGTTATTATCAAACTGTTATCAAACTTGCACTGAAAACCAAAGACTTTGCTCCCATACACCCTTTTGTTCGGGAATGTTTGGGTTTGCAAATTAGTGAACAACAAAATGCACTTTTACCACTGCATACTTTTCAACATGTTGAGATTGAGTTAATTCATAAATGTATCTATTTATAAACATATAAACTGTATTTTAATCTGTCTTTAAAGAACAGTATTTCAAGTAGAGGAAATGCATTAGTGAATCTGTGGTTGTCCTCTGAGAAATACCTAACAGAGGGCAAGAAATATATTAAAGGACCACGAAACAGAGGAAGCAACAATAGCATGGAATACCTTTGCTTCATAAAGAAATAAATTCTTTGACAAGATATTTCTTCCAGCACTTCAGGTTACACCTCAGATACACATTTAATTTAAATCTGATATGAAAGTAATTTTAAATGGCAAACCACATAAAATTATGAAAAAATATATTCATAGGATTAACAACAGAGCAAGACAAAGATCTTTACCATTGCTGTAAAACCTCAGACTACATTTGAAAATAATCAGCCTCAGCTGAAATCATATTACATCTAAATTAAATTAATGCTATGCACCTGAAATTTTTCTATTTTTAAATGACTTAGAGACAGTCTCTATGTGGTCAATTACGTCTTTAGTTTGCTGTCTATTTTCCCACCTACCATCTCATCTGCTAATTACAATGTCTTTTGTGGTTCTGAAAGGAATTCCTTTTATTTGTTAATGGTGGTGTACATCAAACAGTTACCTCTAAAGCAGACTAAGAATTAGAGTTGGATTTCTTCCTAAGATTGTTAAAATTGAATTAAAACAAAATTACATCTCCAAACACCTCCAGTGACTACTTCAGTAGTTTGAAAAGAAATTTGCAAGAAGTCTCGTGGAGGGTGGCTTCTACAAAAAACATGTAGCAACAAAAGCACTTTCTGTACATTTCCTTGAACAATTATTTATTATTTAGTGTATGGAAACAAACTTTCAATTAAATTAATATAGTAATTTCAATGTATTTTTCCCCCCTAATTCCACCACTTTTAGAGTTATCAAAAGAACCTACTGAACAGATGGGTTATTTCCAGTTTTTGACATAGGTCTTAAAAAGGACAGTTAAACCATCAGGTACACTGTAATTGAGATAAAGCAAAGTTCCTCTTTCAGATCAATAGAAATGAGAAGTAGCTACATTGTATCCTGTGTTCCCTCAGTATCGTATTATTTTGAATTCTGACTCTCCTGGAGATTTACAGCCCTGTGAACCCCATACTGTTTCCAGCTCCTACCATAACCTCAGTTATATTACTTCCCCCTGCTTGTGCAATCTTGCAGTATTCAGATTTAGAGCCATGTTTTTGCACTTAAAGCAACTGGACAGGGCCTGAGCCAGGGAGAGCACCAGGACCATCAACATGTGTGTCAGAGAGAGAGTGGGAGTGTAACTGTGGTAGTGACAACACCTTCTGCAAGTCCTACACAAGGGCAGCACCCCGTGCACGCTGTTAGGGGATTCCTTGTCCCAGGCTTAGCCCTGTGGGTCTTCTCCTGAATACTGTGACCAACTGGAAGCAGTGCCAGCAAAGAACTTCAGTTGGTACTAGAAGGAACTAGGCTTGGATTCAGACCTGCAAAAGACCTCATACAGACCTGGAACATCTGCACATCACAGAGAGGGCAAGGGGAAAAGCACCCCCTAATGAAATGCAGTTATCTGGAGATGCATTGCCCCTACATATGTGTGTATGTGCCTGCACACATACACATTTCATTTGACCCTGAAGGCAGAGCCATTCCCTTATATTCCAGGATATTTTTTCTTTCAAAACCAAGCACATGTGCACACATACATATGCAGGGGTTGCCTTCTACCTGAGGTCACAAAGCAAGCCAGGGGACCCTCATCTTCTGCAGTGGGAACTCAGTGTTAGGAGTTCCTACAATATATCTACCAATGAGGAGCAGTGGCTATGGAGTCCAGATAGTACAACTCTTCAGTATCAAACATATGGCAAGGCAGAAATATTAGGTGAAAATGGTTTTACAGCAGTTTTCTGGAAAAGAAGTCCTGTTGAATCAATGCTCCTACATTTTATCACCATAGATGCAGTACATTTTGGACTAAAGAAAGATCTGCCTGACCAGGATATCATGGGCTTGGTTTATCTTGCCAACTGAGCACTTCTAGTATTGTTTGATACTCCCTAGATTGCTCAGACTTCATATTGCTGATTGAAGGAGCCAACAACTTGTCATATCTGCAAGCTAGGCAAAACCGAGAGATTACACAAGGTCACTTATGTAATTCAACAATGAGAACAAATTTCAGTTTTCTAGTAAGACAGAACTAAATCTCGTTCTCTGAGCCATGTCATTCTTCATGCTGTGTGTTACTCCTCCTCTAAGGTTCTAATATCCCTTCCCCAGTGTTTGAGAAAACCCTCAAAACTTGATTTCTGCCATTTCAGTAACATTTTTTAGATTTATTTATAGAACAGAAACATACATAGTTTCTTACAATATGAACTTAGTCCTTTTCCTCAAATAGAGGATGGCTTTGTTAGTGGATTTTTTCTTCATATTTTGGGTAACTGAAATGCTGTTTTTGAAAACAGTTTGCAGTAGAGTTTGCCTGTTTAGAAACAGAGTTACTCTCTATACAGGGTCAAACTTTAAAATGAAGATCTAAAAACATTAAAGTGTGTCTTTATTTGAGAATACAACCGTAGTTGTAGCTGAGTGTTTCATCCTTGTATTTGTTTTGGCAAACCCCTCAAGGTCTTACATCTTTTGAGAGTGCTTCAACCTAACAAGTGTCCCTGAGCTCTCTCCCAAAAAGCGTCAGATCTCGTCCCTTCATTCCCACACAGCCAAAGTGAGATTTCCCTGAAAACAGAAGTGACATCTAATGAACTCCTTAGATAGTAAGTGAGAAACAAATTCAAATTCATATCTCTAATAAAAATTTGAGGTACTGTTACTCTGAAGCAATTTCCCTTTGACTTACTATGATGTTCACAGCCATGGCAGATACAGGAAGCAAAGGATTCATATCTCCACAGACAGCATGTCCTTCTGGATCAGCCTGTAGGGAAATCATTAGACGAAACAGAGTAGTGACACTTAGAAGAGGTGAAGGTATGAAGCTGACTATCAAAACTTGTAATAATAAGGTATATTTGTCCTTACCAGTTTGCACTGTGGGTGAATCCTCTCTTCTTACTCAGCTTTTTATTCTACACAGTTTATAGTTTGGTCTTCCCTATAGTCCCAATGGGTAAAACAGATGAAAACACACTGCAATAACCCAGATCTTGGACAATATCAGAATGGGATTCAGATTGGTGTTCTTGCCAGGCTGCACTAGCACAGTGGAGAAGGTGTGCACATCTACAGTCACTTTGTTTCCCTGCTCAGGCTGATCTTCCCTGTCTTGTGATTGCAAATCCACTCTCCATCCACCCCATATGCATTTGCAAACAGGGGCCTATGCTTGTTTTTAGACTCAGGCCGGTTGACCAAGGTGCTGCTGGATTCTACAGACTTTTGTTTGTTTATGCTCTGATACACATGATCCCTAAGAAAGTCCTGTCACTGGTCAAGACTTTGCATTGGCACTTGTGACTGTGCTACACCCAAAGCCCTTCTGCATCATGGTTCAGCTTCTCCCCCCTCACCTCTTCCTCACTGGGGCTCCTGAATATAGGCAGTGCAGACCTTAAGGCTTGCTGATGCTGGGCTGATCCTCAGCCCTTCCAGGTACCTGTTCAGTACTTGGTTGGTTTGCCCTGCTCTGAGATGAATCCCAGAAGTATTTTCATGCTCTGCAGGCATAGGCTGCATTTGAGAGAAGAGACCAATGTCACCAGGGCTCCTTCCCACTCTTTTTCGAGCAACTTTTCTTCACAACAGTCTGAGCCAAGATCAGACACCTGCACCATATCAGAGAGCTGGGTTTGAGTGAGAACAGCTAAACCAGTTAGTATGGGCAGTGGGGGTGGGCATGCACTAGGTCCAGTGTCATTTACCACTGCAGGTGGGGAAGAGGCAGTCTCTATCAGTCACAGCCTCCTGCCTCATCAGTGGGCTGCTGTGGATGCCACCAACGCTCCATTCACTTTTCTCAAGGTCAGTTCCTGTCTTCTTAGGAAGATCATATAGACTGAAGCAGAGTAGGGAACTAACAAGAGGCAAGAGAAAACTTTGGAATCATCCCCCAGTCTTCTCAAAAACACTTTGTCCTTTCCTACCCATCCTAGAGACTTTTCTTGTTGCCTAGAAAAACTGTTCTGCCATCAGGACAAACCCCAGCTTTGCTAGCCCTGACAGGAAGTAACTTTGCATGCCCTAGTGAGCAACATTGTGCTGGCTTTGCTGAGCTCCACCTCCAACTTCTCCCTCTCCTATTTTCACCTTACCACCTTGTCCCATTCACTTACTGCCACATCCCTTCCCTGCACTTCCTTGGCCTTCCTTCCAAAACTTGAGGAGGAAAGGCGGATTTTGACTCTCTCTGGGTCTTTGCACCAGACATCATGGGGGCAGTAGCCTGAGGAGTTGAAGATCAACAAGTTACTGCCAATCCATATGACTTACAGTAGCCACTAACTTGTTGGTAGTGGTAACCACTTGTGCAGAGGTGCTCATCTGAGCCACAGATGAGGTGTTTGTATTCCGTCATGGCTCTGATTATGGCAGTTCAGGGAAGTGCATCCACATCAGAAGAGGGGAGAAAATCTCTGTGTGGTACTGTGTATACCACCAAGGCTGGCCTACAGAATTGTATACTGCTCCTCTAATGCCACTTTGAGAGCACATCCACATCTTAGTGGGCATGTGACAGTCAGTATAGGTGTCTGTCCTATTTTTCCTGACTATAGTGATTCATAGGCTTGAATTTATGAGGCTCCAAGAAGAGAATTAGGAGTTCCCCAAACTGCATCCAAAGCTGTAATGCTCTTTGTCAGAAATGGGCTGAACTTCAGATAGTGCTGCACAGAAGCTTCCATTGACTGCCACTCATTCATTTATGATATCTCTTCTCTTACTGATGCATCTGTGGTGCAACTGTATCACTCTCCATCTTTTCAGGCAGTAAGTTAGCAAAGAAATGCAATGTAGTTGATTAATGAAGTTCATTAATCTGAGAATGTGAAACCTAGAAGAAACAAAGAACTTAAAGTAGATAAACGTCAAATTTTTTATTTATTATCCTTTATTTAGTAATAGCACCCAAAGCTGTATTATATTAACACAAGCAATAAAGCTTTCATATTTTATTCCTACCAGTGCATTTCCAAATCCAGGTGAAATGCTGGAAGTAAGTAACGTTGACATACCATGAACACAGGGTGTAAATCACAACGATACATGACTTAAAGTGAATCCCAACGTAATAAAATAAAAAAGTTGTAGTTTAGGTATGAAACCTGTAATCTAAGGAACTGTAGCCATTTCTATTTCCACAAAGTACCATAACAAAAGAGTGGCTGCAGAAACTATAAAGATAACATACTTAATCATACTTTTTGCATCACTTTGAGTACAACATGTTGGATGTACAACTTACAGCTATAGTGTGTGCTGGTTACAATGCTACAATGGAAATGTGTATTGCTTGTATTACAGAAAGGGTCATGAAATGTATGGACCTGTCTGCATGTTTAACAAAATGGAACAGCAATACAATAAAACTGTACCACATATGAATATTGTAAATGGTTAAGTTACAAAGTCATTTGTTCAAAAATCCAAATATTTTAAAAAAAAAGTGTATAAAATGTAGTAAAACATAAATTACATTTAAAGGTCTGTACATGATTCATCCTGCAAATAAAAGCACAAAACCAGCACTTTGTACAGTATTGCTTATTTAGGTCTTCTAAAGTTCAAAGATTCATTTTCACTAAAGAGGCAGGAAAAAACATGGTTTCACAAGCAATCCAGCAGTAATTGTGGCAAATCAAGTAAGCCTATAACCCCACACAAAATCCAAAACTTTTACAAAGCAGGAACATACATGTGGAGCCCTTCTCTATACTCGATAACCAATATGCAATTAAAGTTGGACTGTTAAGTTAGTGCATACCTACAATATCCCCTACAATATCCCCATTTTTGGTTAACAGTGTATTAAGGCTGCTTGCTGCTGAAAATACACAGCAGAGAAGGAATACTTTCATCCACAACTGCAGTCAGACGATCTCATTTGGAAGCTTCTGTCACAGTCATTCATCGGGAATGATGAAAGACAGCCATCCTCTCTCCTCTCATGTGATTCCACAGGATGTTGTGGATGCTATAAGTTTATGTGGGTTGAAAATCATTTGGATAAATCCATGGTAGAAAATTCCATCAAAAGCTATTAAACAGAAAAAAAATCCACTTCTGGCTTGGGAAGTCCCTAAGCCACCAATTGCTGGAGGCTGGGGAAATACTCTGGGGAAATTCTACAAGGGAAATTGTCCTTGCAGTCTTCCCTGGGCAGACATTATTGATGGCCTTTTGAGCCATGCTTCTGGGCAGGACAGACCCATGTTCTGACTCAGCACAGTCAATTTTATGCTCAGTTTCCCAACTTTTCTGATTATCGTAATAAAAACACAGATCAGTATTCTCAAATTGTTATTTTTTCAGACTCAAAAAGCAAACAACAATCTTGTGTCCACTACATCAAAGAGATAAATACTATAAACTAAGCTGTCCATCACATCCAGGGCACTTCTTTATGCTCAGAACAATTCTGCTACCATAGCTGGATTCCTTTTTGTGTTATTGGTTTAAGCATAATTCACTAACATTACACACACATATCATGATATACATGATGTGCAATGCTATTCTGCAATATGTTGCACAGCAACAGTACATAACTGAAAAGCAGCTTCCCTCAAGAACTGTAGGACAGTAAAAAGATTAAACCCAGCAATTCTATACCATCATATTTGCAAAATCTGATGGTGGCAATGGTCAATAAACCTGGTACATCATTACTGCTGCACTTTACATGGGTGTAGGATTTTTAGTTTTCTTTCTTTTAGTCAGATCAAAATCACTGCTATTAAGCCTAGGGATCTACAGTCTCCATGCATGGAAGTCATGTGGAATTCTTAGCAATAAGACCAAATTCCTTAGGCTTCTGACTGAATTTCTGCTTCGTCCATCTGAAGTGTATCATTATCACCCAGCAACTCTGTTTCAGGCACAGAGCCCTCCTCTTCCTCTTCCTCCTGGACGGGATTCTGGGTGATGTCTTCTGTTCCATTGTGCGCGTCATCTGTGCCCTCTGAAAGTAGCGCAGCCCTGTCAGCCACTGACGCATTGGAAGGCGCTGTTGTTACATAGCCTGTGCTGGTGGATCCACTCCCACTGTGATGGGAGCCAGGTTTGGGAATGATCTGGGGAGGCATTTGCTGAGGAGCCATTTGCATTGGAATTTGGACGGGATAAAAATTTGGCAAGTAAGTGCCATAGGCGGGCATTGGCTGGTAACCATTGACTGGAATGTAGAGCTGAGGAGGTGGGACCATCGGTCTCATCTGCCCTTTCATTTGTATGAACTGTGGTTGAGGGAAAGCTGGTGTTTTCTGCTTTGGTCCAATGTACCTAGTATTGCTGACATTGCTAACAGGGCTTGTGCTGAGAGAACTTGTTTGTGTGGTGTTGCTTGCCCCAGAGGTTTGTGCTGAACTGTTGTAATTAGAAAGGTTTCCCCATGTTCTTAGTCTGTTGTGTATATCTTTAAATCTTGGTCTTCTGTTGGGAAATTCATTCCAACACTCCAACATCAAAGTGTATATCCATGTGGGGCAGTCATCAGGACATGGCAAAACCTGTCGGTTCCTGATCATCTCGATGACATCCTGGTTAGAGTAACCACAGTAAGGCTGCAGGCCATAGCTGAAAACTTCCCACAACACAACTCCGTATGACCATATATCTGAATCAATAGAAAACTTGCCATACATAATAGCCTCAGGGGACATCCACCGGATAGGAAGAAGAGAATTTCCCATCAGTTTGTAGTAATCAGCAGCGTAAACTTCCCTGAAGAGGCCTAAATCAGATATTTTCACATTGAGTTTATCAAACACCAGTATATTTCTAGTGGCCAAGTCCTTGTGGACAACATGGTGGCTTGAAAGGTATTCCATTCCTGCAGCTATCTGAGTTGCAATATGGAAAAAGTCTGCCGGTTCCAGAGTGGATTTTACTGTCTTGTCATCATCAGTGCTGCCAACATCTGAATGGGGAGATCTCATCACCAAGAACTCATGGAGGTCACTGTGGGAACAATAACTAAATATCATGCTTATGGGTTGTTCCTTCGTCACTATTCCCAGCAAACAAACAATGTTTGGGTGCTGTAATCGTGATCTCATCATTGCCTCATGTTTGAATTCTTCCCGAAGAGCCAGTTCTGCTTTGTCTTTAAGTGTCTTGATAGCAACAGCTTGCGTCTGTTCACCTGGTGCTGTACCAAAAAGATGGCCCTTGTAGACTTTGCCAAATCTCTCCTCTCCTAGTTCCTCCATAAACCGCACAGTGGACAGATTAATTTCTTTGAGTTTAGCCTGAAATGAAGCGAAAGAAAGTCAGTAGGAAATCCCTAAACAACAGAATCTCTTATTAAAGAAAAGCTCTGAGTGTTTGGTTGCTCCAAATAGAAGATAAATTGGGTCAAAATGACTTTGCAGCTTTTTATACATTTACATCAGTATATTGATATTACAGTTAACCTCGAAATGAGTTATACTATTATCAGAAGTGTAAATTGAATTATGCTGCAAGCTGATGAGTAATTATTTTTACAAAGGAGGGACCATATTTCCTGCAAGCTAAATGAATAACTGTTTCAGAGTATATCTGGCAAATGACGATGTTTATTAACTGCAGTTTGTCCTACAGATAATCCCAGAGGTGCCCATTGGAAACCTGTCAGAAAAGCTGTGGGTACTGACGGCAGAGCTGGTAGCCTCAGGGTTAACTGAAACAGCCCTAGAGCAGAAGGAAGAACAAAACCTCTCTTTTTTGATGCTGCAGCAGCGGATATGCCCTTTCTCCTCCACTGCACTACAGGAACAGCCCCTGCCTGTGGGCAGCAGTACATGGTACCCCTGCTGAGAAACCTTGCACTAGCTATGATGAAGAGGAGAGTGGAAGAGGAGCAGAAGGAAGAAGGAATTTCTCTCTGGTACATGAAGGAAAAGGTAGCAAACCCAAGAGTGAGAAATCCCTAGAGCCTGTCTCCTGCAGCTGGCAGGGAAAGCAAGGGAGTTTAGTGATCTAGTGGATCTGTCTGGCCAGCATGGGATGGAAGAGAACAAGCCAGATGATGCTGGCTCAGATTCACACACAGGCCACTGCAGCAGGATGGAGGAAAAAGGCTGGAAAAAGGCTTTAACAGGTGATTTGGGAACAAGCTCTGAGTTTAGTGGACAACAGGCAGTGGACTGGACCAATTTCTAGTACAGTCCAGACTCAGCCATTAAACCTCCCCCCTTACTACACAACATAAATGTGACTTGTTACAATTGGTAATAACCTGCAAGTATTCTACAGTTTCCTGAACATATGTTGTCAACTGTTCCAAATTGAACATTGTTTTTTAAAGCTTGCATCTTGTAAGTGCAGTGATTAAAAATTCAACAAAAATTCAGCTCTGAACAGGATTTTAGCACAGAGATCAGTTAGTTGACCCAGGATATTGTATGCAGGAGCTGCGATCTGTAGACAGAAGTTCAAAGCCATATTCATTTCACCATCCTTTGTGAAACATGTTGCACCCCAGCTCAGCTCCCCACTCAGTGGTGGTTCAGAATACCAGCAGACTGAGCTGATGAAGTAGACAAGAAACCTCACCGTGCGTTCTGCTTTAAACAAGCAAACTGGCTACATCATTACCAGGAGTGAAAATGGGCTGCAGGCTGAAGAGTGGATCAGAAATAACAACATTTCCAGTCACTGAGACAACAGATAGAATGGGGACTGACAGGTAAGGACAAATGTCATAAAATACTTTGTCCTGAAAGCTGTTGCTTGAGGCCAGGATTTCTAAATACTGCTAGGGAGTACAAGATCTGGTTTCCACTGAAGCAGATGGACAGCACAGTATGAAAATTATGTCCCTTACAACATGGCTCAGTTTGAACACCAAGAACCTGAGACACAGAAAAGTACTACACTTTGGAAATATGTGGTCTAAGCAAATTCTGGAAAAAAAAATACCTGTTTGTGTTGATTAATGAGTGGCATTTCCATGTCCTGACTAGGAGACGCCATCAGCTGGCGGCGCTGTGGTGTAGCCGCAGATGCTTTCTGCTTGTTTCTGCACATGCAGACCAGGAAGAAAAGGCAGGCAATAACCAGAGGGATGGCTATACTGGGAACCAGGATGTAAAGGATTCCCATTTTACTGTTGTCACGTGGACCTGTCAGGCACAGAAATGTTCATTGTTTGCAATAAGTATTTTTAATACATTCAATAGTAAAGGGGATATGATTATTAACACTATATTTTAAACAAAAGTAAATGCCCACAGCTTGACAATTGAAGTGACGTTATCCTCTCCCCCTTCTCCATAATTTTCCATTAAATATTTCAAAGAAGTTTGAATAGACATAGTAACTAGCAGTATGACGATAAACTAGCAGCCCCATGTTTTATGTGTTGACTGTAATACTACGTGGTTTATTTCACTTTATTTTTGAGGTGTGTCATTGTGGAAACTGCAGAACATAAGCTAGAGTATCATTGTTTTATCTTGTTATGGGGAACAAAACAAATGATTACTTTTCATCATAGTATATAAAGCAGTCAACTTAATGTGCTAAACCACAGCACAACATTGCAGTCTGGCCTTCTTGCCCAACTTCAGTCATTTCATCAGCACTTCACCCACTTTTTACCTCCACTTGTACTACTTCTGCCCAGAATAAAATAAATCTCACTTCTCACTGGTAGAGATATTGTTTGTACTGTACTTAATAGAATTAAAGCACATTT
Organism: Brachypteracias leptosomus; assembly: GCA_013401335.1. Taxonomy (NCBI): domain Eukaryota; kingdom Metazoa; phylum Chordata; class Aves; order Coraciiformes; family Brachypteraciidae; genus Brachypteracias; species Brachypteracias leptosomus. The sequence continues at coordinate 42,974 of VYZX01023993.1, forward strand.
ATGTTACAGACAAAAAAAGAGCCATCAATACACTTAATAAGACTGTTCTGGAACCTTCCTAAAATGCTTTTTTTCTTGATACTTGGAGACTTTATGAAAGCATAGTGATGCCCAAAATGTTCACTGGAACCAGCTAGGATGTTTTCTGCAACTCATGGTTTTGCTATTTGTGGCTACTGCTTTTGCCACAATCACATCCCAGTGTTATCTTTACACCATGCTACATGTAACGTGGAAATTTATTTTAAATGTCAAATCAAGTTACTGTAAAAAAGAGAATTAACCAAGAAATTTATTATCAACTTTGAGCACTTTTAAATATCCAGGCAATCTGTAACAAAGCCACTTTAATAGCTTCCATGATACATCTGTTGCTGCAGAAAGCATGCTTTTCTTCCTAGTGAAGCACAGGATTAAGTTGCTTTCTCCTTGTCCAAAGATTGTACCACTGTAACAGCTGTGAAGTGAAGGCTGTACAAATACAGCGTGGGACAGTAGTAAGCTGTGCTTTTTATTTCTGCTATCAGTACAGAGCCACCAGCTGCTACTGTAGGACTTTTCTGATAACATTTTTTTGTTCTATAACTTCTCTGTTTCTGCATTTCACACGTTTTCCTTCCAACCAAGCATGGTGCTCTATCTCCCTCTTCAGGATCTGAAAATCCTTGCTGCCTGCAAGATGCTATATGGAGCGAAAGCAGTATGTCACGGAGCAGTGTGAGCACACCTAACACACACAGGTGATATGTATGTCAAGTTTGGCACTTGACAAGTTAGAATACAAACTGCAGAAGTACCATTAATTATTATCTCAGCTTAAGCACGCAATACATAATGAAAAAGTGCCACAATAACTCAGTTACAAGCTTTTATCTCCAGAAAATATTAAATGCCTATGATAAAAAATAAGGGTGTCACACTACAGCGAGTGAAACATTTGAAAGCCTGACTTCTCTTATGTGAAGCATAACTTCTCTTATGTACTTTTAAAAATAGGGAACATTCAAAATTACACAGGATTCAGGACAGTAGTAGGGGAAAAAAGAAAGAGAATACATACTACAAGAAGGTATGTCACACAGTTCCATGCGTACGTTTTTATTCTTTGTAAAACACCAGGGCCCATCCATCTGACCTCCAGGATTTCGGCAATATGCATGCCCTCCACCCAGCTCTGGAAACTGTGTGCTTGTCAGATCATGGTTGTGGGGACTCTGGGAGTCCCAGAGTTGGCAAGTGTGACCAGACTTGGTAATGCTGACCGTCCCTCTGTAGTCTTCTCCAGAACCGTTGTAGCACTGGTGATCTGCAACACGGGGTTTGACAAAACGTTGGAGCCCTGTAGTGTCTCAACTTTATGGATACATACACCAGTATTTGAAAACTCTGAATGCAAGTGGATACTAAGGAGCATGATGGACCTTTACATATAGGACAAGATAAGTTAAACTAAATTAGAGCTATGAGTTTCACTTCAGGAAAAGTCTACAGATGCCAACAGTGCAAACTACACGCCACTTTTATTTTTTGTAATCTTCCCATCTTCCTCACACTGCTCACTTCCTAGAGAAATTAGTGAAGCATTTTCTAATGCCTCTTGCCAATTTTTCCTTCTTTTCTTCTTTAGAAAGAAGGGATTCAGGCTTTTCTTCTCTTTCGATACATCACTTTCATATCTGCTGAACAATCCTTATTCTCTGTTTTGCTGCTATCTTCCCTTCATACTTTTTGAGTGCTTGTCTCCCATATGTATCACCTGAACTGAATCATGCATTTTTCTGTATGTTTGCAACATTGCCTTCTCCATTTTTCCAGGACCCAGTCCCTAGACATCAGGTTGCCATCTCTCTCAAAGTCCTTCTTTCAAACCCCCAGGGTATTCACACTGCCTCTGTTACACCAGAGGAAGCACCTCTGGCTCTCAGGATCACGGACAACTTCTGTCAGATTTTTTGTTGCTTTTATTCCCATTCCTTTTGCTTGATACCTCTTCCCTGGCTGAGTTGTCTCTGTCACAATTTACTCAGTTATTTCTGCTTCTCAGCTACACTAGATTATTGCCTTACTAGAATCATAGAATCATTATGGTTGGAAAGGACCTCTAGGGCCATCTAGTCCAACTTTCATCCCAACAACTCCCTAACCACTAGACCATAGCCTCAAGTGCTGCATCTACTCATTTTTTAAACACCTCCCAGGATGGTGACTCCGCCACTTCCCTGGGCAGCCTGTTCCAGTGCCTAATCACTCTCTCAGTAAAGAGTTTTTTCCTAATGCCCAATCTAAACTTCCCCTGATGCAACTTGAGGCCATTTCCTCTCATCCTATCATCAATAATTTGGGAGAAGAGACCAACACCAGCCTCGCTACAACCTCCTTTTAGGTAGCTGTATAGAGCAATAAGGTCTCCTCTCAGTCTCCTCTTCTCTAGACTAAACAATCCCAGTTCCCTCAGCTGCTCTTCATAAGGTATGTTTTCCAGACCTCTCACCAGCCTCATTGACCTTCTCTGCACCCACTCCAGCACCTCAGTGTCCTTCTTATACTGTGGTGCCCAAAACTGGACACAGTACTCAAGGTGTGGTCTCACGAGTGCTGAGTACAGGGGTATGATCAGCTGATCTTCCATGCCCACCATTATGCCACGACCCCTACTTCTAACTGTGGGTTCAGACAATGGATATTCAGAATAATCTTATCACACTTTGAACTTTAAACATCTTTAGTCTCTTGGAGCTTCCTTTTTGAACATTGTAGGGGGTTGTGATTAATTACTAGGAAATGAAGTAGGCAGAAAAACTGTCAGCACATAAATACTGACAACAGAACAGCCCTTCTACTCCTGGATACAAATATAAATTCACAGAAGCGAGATCAATGTTTTCACCCACCCTGTGTGGATAAAGAAAGATAATTACACTCCATGCTTGATTTACAGAGTTAATATTCTTGTGGATTTCCATATAGAAAGAATGAACATTAAAGGTTTAATTTCTTAACAGACTTTCCCAGTGATGCTTCAACAGCCTATCTGAGGTTTATTGATAGATAAATAGAACTCACAAATAGCTGTATGTGAGAACTCATCCCGAATGGCAAGGACAGAGCCAGAGGTGGAGGCAGGCATGTGGAAAGGGAAGCCTACAACACATCGCTGCCCCTTGCATATCTGAGTCAAACCAATTGTGTGAACACGGAGTTTTATAGCCCAGGCTGGTTCATACAACCCTTTTCAGTACCAAGCAGCATCCTTTAAACATGCTCGCCATCCTAACTACACCTAACAGTGCAAGATCATGGTTAGCATTAACACGATAAAAAGTAGTAGCATCCAGTACAGCAAATCTTTCTTTACAAAAACAATTATTGATAAAATATTGTCTCTCAGACCCAATCTGAAGAAGCAACAAATCCTACTTTTTCACAGTGAAGAAACATCCACACTTACATTGTCTGAGTCTCTCCACAGGTATCCCGATCCTTATGCAGTTGGCAGCTTCCAAGGTGTCAGGTCGTGGGAGATCCTCACACTTAGGCAACTGTAGCTGCATCAAGATGAGGGGGTTTGACCTAGCAATGTTGTACTCCTGCCTACAGAGATCATTCTCCAGAACTTCACATTCATCCCGGCATAGCTCCCGTGGCTTAGGGGTCCGAGAGCGTTCATCACAGAGGGGAAACACAAAGTGGCAGAAGGAAGGTATAGCAAACTGTGAGCACTGGTCGGACAAATGTGTGGAAGTGCCAATCATGGTAAATGCCGCTGGAAAGGAACAAAAATACTGCTTAAGTATTAATTCACAAAAAGCATGAGAAACAACACAATTTTCATGTCATTTGCCTTTTACAACCTTCATCTTTTTGGAAGGGTCTGGAAGCCTACTGAGCAGCAAAAAAAAGAGGCCATTTCTACTGTAAAGGAAAGTTGACAAATGCAGAAAGCAAATGCAGCACCCCAGTGTCCCTCTGACATCTGCACAGATCTTGAGGACCTCAGTTCTCAGGAATTTACCCAAGTGACTAGCATTGAGCTAACTGTTAGTGTTAGACTATTTTTAACCGAAAGAATAAGGAGTGAAGGCAAGATACACCTGTCAGGGTGCTGACAGGTATTTCCAAAGTTTCTAATTAGGTAAAATCTGAACAAGAATTATCTATCTTCTTCCTCCTGTAGACATTTTGATCAATAAACAGAACAAGTGTTTTTCAAGTTTTGACAAGCAAAATGAAGTGTGCCACTGGTTCTTAGGGAGATATTGCTATTAATAGACATGACAAGCCTTACAGGCAACAGTTTTGGGAAAAATGAATGAAATCTGTCTCAGCAAACTGATCAGATTAAGATAAATGTCATAATGAATTAGGAACTTAATCCTTCCCTTCAGCTCTCAGCATCTATACACTAACATTTATCTGAGAGCTTTCATGCATATTGTAAAGATAAGATAAATGTGCATGTGCATTATTTATATGGGGATGAATCAAGCTTTACACGTAGGTATGTTCATTCCCACACTGGAAAGCATCATTTGTGAGTGAGGCTTGCTAGACTGTATGTTCCACCAACGCACACTGTAAAGAGAGAGGAAATGAGCAGTTCAAGTCATTCAGCAGTCTATTTACAACCTACAAATCAATTCTTTCCCTCTTGTCCAGCTCTCTCCTTTCAAACATCTACTTCCTGCTGCTACCTGCTATCGGAGTCTCCTGTCTCTTCCTAAACACCATACATGCAGCAAGCAGCCCCAGCTCCATCTTTTTGTACTGTTTGCACCTTTGATTTTTTAATACAGGAACATTAACACAGGAATAACCATTTATCAGTCACGTAGGTAACACTGCACGCAATCATGATATCAGGCCTCAAACAACAGCTGTGATGTGCTTATCTCAAAGTGTAACAAAGAAAAAATAAAACTGGAGTAGTGAAGTGGTCACTGTTGGCTATTTGAAATACCACGATAATTTTTGTGAAGGCATTACAGAATTTAGATTGGCATGAGTGAAAATTATACAATTCACAACTATGTCCTTATTTTGATGGGAGGTTCAAAAGCCAGCAGGACTGTGTGGTGGCATCTCAGGCGTTTATTTTTAGCTATTAAACAGCACAGCAAAGACATTGCTAGCCACACATATCCACAGATAAGTGTCAAGATCATGCACTCTTTATTGTTGGCCTTCCAGTCTTTCAAATCATGTCTCAAGGTTTTCTCCAGAAATGTCCTTCTGTTTTCTAATAGAAGGCTGCAATTCTCACTTAGCCACATGGCCAGGACCAAATAGCACCAGAGGTCATTGAGACACGGGGAACATACTTCACACAACAGCACAGCACCAAAATGAAAATCGAGAATGAAATTTCCCCTTAAATGTAGCCTGTAAACATGATAAATGTCCTTGTCGTCGGGCAGTAGGTGTCACTGGTTTCCCACGCACAGCCTCCCCTGGACATGCTGCGGTTCTGAGCACAAACACCTTCCACCAAAAAAAATGTGCTTAGGAAGTATGGGCAAAAGTAGATGCAAAATCTCAGCAGCTGTCATTTGGGCAGACATCACTAAGTCTTGCAATACTTGTTTTACACATCTCAAGAACAAAAAATGCCACGAAATCCTCAGAGTTACTTTGCATAAGGCATTTGGTATGTCCTTCAGATGTATATAGTTTGAAAATGCCACATTATTAATAGATTATCACTACCACCTAGCTAGGCGTAGCTCTACATGGTGGTTCACAAAGTGTTCCTAAAAAGGAACAGTTCCATCAGAAATTCTCCTTAACTCCACAACAAAGAGTTTCAGTCCCCAGGCTTCAAAATCTAACTGATAATCAGTGGCATTAGGGATCCAGCAACAATGTCATGAATGTCAATGTTTTATGTTCCAGAAACAAGTATAACCTGATCAATAAGCATTTTCTGGAATATATAACAGTTTTTTGGTGTTGGGTTCTTTTTTGGTTTTGAAAAGGACATAATGAACCTAATTCACAGAGTTACAGATTAAATAATTTCAGATGGTTGAACATTTCCATATTGCTGATATTGCTGAGAAACATCCAAACATGACAGAGATTGTGTTGTAGAAAAAAAATAATAGTATCAATAGTATGTATTAATTATTGACATAATGGTAAAAGAGGCTGGAATTACAACAGACTAGAGGAGAAAGGAGGTAGAGGAATGACTTGTAACAGCACAAGGAAATGTCAGCACCTGGATCTGATCACCATCTCAGGAACAGAAGAAAAAACTGACCTGGATTTCTGGCTTGAAAATGAGCCTTTACAGTAATATCTTAGAGGAGATAGAGCTGACAAGTGAAGTCAAATTCTTTTGGCAACTAGTTATGTTAAAATTGCAGATTGAATTCATCTAGCCAGATGAAAATAAGCTCCTGCTGGACTGAGCTGATTGGCCATACCCTATGATAAACAGTTTGGCCAGTTCCACAGATTCATTGCCTTGCTCTGCTTGTGTATCTCAGAGGCACAGCTCTTAATGTTAGCTAGCTGAGGTCCAATGAAGGAAACTCATGTTGAGGTACAGCCCATTAAAAGAAAAAAATCTGTTTGAATTCCTCATGCAAAAAGCTCCAGTAGAAAGTGCAAGCTGTTAAGAAGTCAGTTCTCTGACAGTTTACTTAAGGACATGGGGGAAGTTTCTACACATGACAGCAGATATCTATCTTTCTTTCTCTAGATTTTGCTAACTGCACAAGTGGAGAACTGGCTCACCTACTCCAAACTGTAATATAAGGGTGTCTTAGTCATTGACCAATAAAACTGTAAAGGGTGATAGCAGTATTTCTACCTGAATTGGATACTTTCACAAATGTTTTTTGCTCCGCTACAGAGATGTATAAACTTACCAGTAATTCGGTTTTCAATTTCCCCTTGCATCTGGAGGGAGTCCACATAAATGGTTCTGTTTCCAATGATTCGTGCACATGCAATTCCCCTATATGGCTGACAGAACCCATCTTCATGGTAGTCTTCTCTGCAAAAGACAGGTTAAGATTTTATAAGCAGATGTGTAGCTGTCCCCAGTGAATTTTTACAAAATTTATTCTTATAAAAGGAAATAACCCCAGAAGACTGTAAATCTGAAATTGTTCCTTTCCCCACATGTAGCTTTCTCCACCAATGGTCCCTATGCTACTGTAGAAGTATTAATGAGGCTCCCAGTAAATAGCTGTAAATTAGAAAGTAAACTAAACCCCAAGTTTAATTAAAAAATCATATGCTAATAGTAATGGGATGTGACAGATGAATCTATTAGCAAGCCTTAACTGAGACAGTAGCATAGATCTTGTTACATGTCCCCTTGCATTTTTGGCATCTAGTTGCAACCAGTACAATTAGGCAAACAGTTGGTTCTCTTCTCCTACCTCTCTCTCCCTTTCTCCATTTCCTGTAGTGTAGCAGGAGAGATCTTACCAAGCTTTAATTAAAACATGAAATAATTTTGAACTCTGAATTAGGTAAACAGAATAAAAAGTAATCAAGTTTTTAATCTCCTTTCTGTCTAGTCAGAGTCAATGCCAAATTCCTCTTCCAACATACAATTTAACACATTTTTCAATTCAATGAGGCTTTGGGCCAAATTTTACCCCCTTACATCAACATAAGTATTTTGTCATAAAAGCACTAGCCTAAAGGCTCAGTGGCTCAACATATGTGGTTCAGTGGTGCAATCCTCTAACGTTGATGAGGACCAGGA
>VYZX01023997.1:0-22285 GCA_013401335.1 Brachypteracias leptosomus
CCAGGGTAAACCCACCACACATTGTCTAGCTTGAGTGCAAAACATCCTTTTGAAAAGATAGGCAGAGTCTGGATTTCAGATTAGACCATTTACATATAAGCATGTGAATGTGACTTTTCAACCCAATTTAGTAGCAAAATTATCCTACCTCAGGAAATTATTTGCTTCTACAATGTTCATGTTTTCAGAGTACGAGAACATGTAGTCATTGTAATTTGGTTATTAACTAACAGGGAAGCCAAATACCCTCAGGGAAAAAAAAAAAAGAAGAAAAGGAAGAGAATACTCACATATTACTGTCTGACATGTTACGTGGGCAACCCCGCTTTTCATAGGAAAATCATTTAGATATACCTGTCCATTAACATAGGTGATATTAAAAACAACCTGAAAGAAAGACAGACAGAATGAGTGTTTGGTTCCTGACCCTGTGCTACAGTTCTGTTCTCAGAGGAACACACTTCTGACTGACTGACATCAAACAAAACAATATTTTGCATCCACACACAGACTTTGTTTCACTGCATATTAGTTCACTGAATATACAGAAAAACTGGACAAACCTGTCCTTTGTGAAATTCTCCATTGGTTTTCAACATTGTAACGTTGACTCTGATCGTCTCCTGGAAAACAACAGTGAGAACAGATGTAAGTTTCTGAGGAAATATATAAGCCACTGCAGGCCACGGGCAACCTTCACACACTCCTGACAGAATGACAAGGTACAATCCCCAGAGCACATTCCCAGGCTTTCTATCAGCAGACAGAAGAAAGAGGAATACACTGACTTTTTTCATGTAAGGGTCAGTTTGGGTTTTTTCTCCTCTTTTTCATAAAGAGGATTGATGAGAAAGAACAACCGCTGCATCCCCATATGCATAGGCTTTTTAAAATAAAAATAAAATAATAATAATCAAGCTAAATTCTCAGAACATGTTTCACATGCGTATAATGGAAAAGAAGTCTCTGATATTAGCTGAAAAATAAGACACTACAAGGTAAAAATCAGCTTCTCTATAAATGTTTTTTTAAGCACTCCACCTAGTCTTCAAGGTGAAGCACAATTTAATACATGTTAGCCTATACTAAAGAACACTAAGTTTTGTCAGTGTCAGCAGTAATCCTGTTTCTTTTCTTTAGTTACCATTCCCAAATTATGCCACACAGGATGCCTCCAAACTCACAGGTAATGAGAATTTGCTTCTTTCTTTCAAATCCTAATTGCTGTAATTTATTGACTCACTGATCCCATCTTCTTATTTCCCTGTTGTAATTTTAGGGGTTGTTTTGCAGAAAGGACCTTAAATCTCCCAGACCTACCGCTGACAAAACCTACATACAAAAGCCACATCTCCCTTGGACATCTGCCACACTGCTTTCCTGAGACACCTCTTCAAAACTAATGTTAAGCTCCCCATTTGCCTTTTTGGAATCTTAAATGATTCTAATCGTGTTTCAGTTTTTCTCTAGAAAACTCCTCCATACATTCAGCATCTTCTTTAGCTCTGTGTTTGAGTCATGGTTCCACAACTAACAGCTAAAAAGTTGAGATTCCCCAGAATTTAAAATAAATAAAAAACCCAACTACATAAAAAAGCTTTTCATTTGGGATTTTTAGAAAACACTAAATTTTCAGCCAGGAAATACTTGATGTATACAGTACCTAGCACAATATAGTCCAAATTCATGAACAGAGAGCTTCTGAAGTGCAACTATAACGTAAAAAAAAAAATAAATCCTTAAAGCAATGGGTGTTAATCAGTATACGCAGGTATCCAGGACTGCCAAAAACTAAAAAACAACATCCAAATCTGATTCAGCAGAAACCTGGCACCATGAGAAACACGGCTTAAAATCTAGCACTGGTAACCATTTGGTTGGAAATGACTTGTCACTGATGCTTCAGATGTATTTGTCAAATCAGGAGGAAAATGCTCTGGCCATTGAGACAAAAAAGAAATCTCTTTTGCAATGCCCTTTCTAGGAAACAGGTGTTTATATGGATTTTTCTTCAAAACTTAAATCTAAGCTATTCAAAGTAAATAAAAATTACCGATTTACTTAGACAACTGGTCTATAACTGAAAATATAAACTAGATAAATAATATAATCATAGGATGTATGTAATTTTCTCAAACCATTTATTTTCTTCTCATGTTTTAAGGATTCTGTATATTAAAAAGAAAAAAAAAATCTGCCAAACTTCTAGCTCTTTTAGCTCCAGCATTCAGAGCTGCATGTCTTTTACACCCTCAAACCGTCCAACAGCTTACCAAAACCTTGTGACATTACTTCCTACGTTTTTCTGTTTTCTGGGAATTGAAAGAGCAGAAAAGATGGATTTTCCAGGCAGTCTTAATGGTCTTTAGGTTTTTAAGTCTAAAAAGAAAACTAAGTTCCTTTACAAAGTATTTTGCAACCTTTTTTCAACATCTACAAAGTGACTCACTGAGATTACAAGAAAAAGGAAATGACTGATAGCCTAAGTGCTGAAAAAAAGGAAAATCCCCCCTATTTTTTTTTTTCATCAAATGCTTTCTTTGAACATGAAGGACATGGAACAAGATAGACATGCTCACCAATTGAGCATTAAATGTACAAAGTGAGCTATGTATGCAATGATTAATTTTGTTCAAAACAACTGTCAATTCTGTTGATGCAGTATCCACAGACACTGTTATGAATTCAAGTACATACTTAAAACTTGCACTTGAAGAGCATATTACAAGTTTAAGAAATTAAAATACTTCAGTGGATCACTTCCATGCTGTCAAAGTTACAAAAAAAACAGATCATAGCTTGCAGATAAAAGAGACTGCCTGACCACATGCTGCCTCTACCTCAAAAGAGAGAGTGTAGATCTCTCCCGCACATCATCCTTTCCTCTCAGTTATGCCAAGTCAATGAGCCAATTTAGCTCACTAAATTGGCACAAAAACTCTCTCTTTTTTTGCCAGACTATTCTGTCAGTTGAGCAAGCAGGAGAGATGCAAGAATGCAGCTGGGAGGAGGGAGATGGGATACTTGTTCTGATGGCCACAGGCTGTTGGATTGGCTCTGCTGCATGATCTGCCTGTCCTCGCAGCATGTTCTCAGGAGATGCCCATCCTCACCATCATCTCAGGTGGTGTATCTCCTGAACGGTACAGGTTCATAAAGCTACTCACTAACTTAGAGCAATGATTAATACTCCACTACAGTGGCCACACCATGACCCTTGCAATTTTGTGTTCACAAGTAACAGAGAATTCATGTTTGTGCCATTCCCATGATCAATCTGTTCACAAATTGTTGCTTGATAACTTCCGACATTCTGTACCTTCATTCTCCCGAGCCATACATTGTTTATGCTTGCAGAACGGGAGAGAAACACACTTGGCAGGCCAATAGCTCATATACCACGGTTTCATGATGAAATGCCTGGCCTGACAAACCATACTTGCTAGAAAGCACTCCAATGGTAACTCACCCATCTTTCAATTCCTAGGCTGAAGACTCACTCACAGACTTATGAAATATCCTTTAATTTCAACAGAGAAAATACTTTATGTTACCATAACAAAACTCATTACTTAAGAAAAAAAAAGTGGTTTATAGATGTCTCGTGGCTATGTACTTCAATACTAAGAAAAATAAATAACCCCGCATCACTTATTTCTTGTATCAAAAACACAGTCAGCCAATTCCTGTAGTGACAAAATCACTGACAGCAGGATGTGGGTCCTCTATAGTATCCCATAATATCGCACTGTCAAGTTCTGGAGAAACCTAAACTGTGAGTGTAAAGCTGGTTTGTGTAACTTACATTACACTTTTCAGTACTAATATCTTGAAGGTTCACATAATTTCAGGCAGTCCTGTAATTTAAAACGTCCTGAATTCATTGGAATATTTGAGAAAGCTGCACTTTGACAGAGTTTCCAAAGGACATCCCCTGGAAGCAATTCAGGTCCCTAGGAATGAGGCTGTGCTTTCAGCTTACCATTGACACCCATTCTATCATTCACAACACCTTATCCCTTGCTATGATGGTGAATGCCTTCACACAAAACTCTCCAATTTACACTAAAAATGGCCCTATCAATCTTAATGCTGTTATAGGATGCAGATGTCTCTCCTGAGTTTTCCTGGAGTTTCTCGTCACTGTTTTGGTGTTCCAGCAGTGACACAATACCTGTAAAGAGGACAGCACTTCTGCCACAAATGTGTATCACTCTGTTCTAGGACAGCTAGGCAACAGCAGTAACGGTGTGGTGACATGCATTACAGTGAGCTAGTGAATTCTTGTGAACTTGGATCAATAGAGATAAGCAGGTAGTCATCATTTCTAATCCATTCTCTCTCACTGTGTGCTGCAACAAGGCCCAGGAGTGATAACTGGGGCAGTATAATTGCAGTCATAGCAGAAGAGCAAGACTGGGTAAAGATGGCAGCAAAGAATATAAAACATCTGGCATAAGTTAAAAGAGAATATTCATTAATTCTTAAAGACTCCCCGTACCAATGCCACACAAATCTACAGAGAACATTTCACCTGATCTTAGTCTTTTAAGAAAAATGCCATGTAAGACAAAGTTGTCTAATCATGTGGGAACTTCCAACAGATCTGATTACAGAATTATGGAATAACTACTTCCATGGGCAGTGAGGACCTGAGACAGGGTACACCGTACAGATTCTCCCAGTACAGGGTAACTGTTAAGTTCTACAGAACTGTTTTAGTCACACAAAGCCCATCTAGACTGAGCCTCTAGCAGCCAGCCCACTGCAAGCAAGTTGTTCTCTATGGAGGCTCACCCTGCACCAGGCGGCCTGTGGGGAGGGGAGCAGGCAGCACCACGAGCAGATGGCACAGTGCCTCGCAAGAAGGCCAGCTGTACAGAGACTTGAAAGACAACTCCCTTGCAGCTATTATGCAGGCACTGTTGGGATATCCTGTTTGCCATAGGAAAATAAAAAGTCCAAAGAAGGTTGCCAAACAGATAAGCAATAGACAAAACTAATAACTTGTTTCTAAATTTGAAAAGCGATTAGAGGAAGAAAGTGTTCAAACAAATAAAACTCACACCATTTGAGTCCTGGCACTCACGTGGACAACTGGCTCCAAATAGTGTCACTGTGCATTTACAATCCAGGGCTCTGTGAGCTGTGCCTCTCAGAACTCTGTCATCAGACTCAAAATAGAGCTATGTTGGAGGATGAGTATTAACTGCAATTAGGCATAACTGAGACAAGAAATAATCATGGTCCAAGTTTGATATGACAAGTTTGACTTGACAAGTTTGCAGGGTGGTAATTAGTCCCTCTCATTTTACAAAATTTTAGTACAAAATCTTCTCCAATAAGGTTTGGCATTATTAAACTGCATTACAATACTTAGGGTGAGATAATGAAATTCAGTATTTCCTTAAGTAGCTGAAGCTGAACTATCTTTGTTAATAAAAAATCTAACATGACACTCTTGCTTTACTTTTCTGAACAAGCACACATATTCCTTCCTTGCTTTATGATCATTCTTTGTATAATATTGATTATCCTTTCTTTGCCCCGCATATGTTGCTAGAACTAATTGCCTTTGCTTTCTCCCTATTAAATCAACTCACACTATGGATATTTTACCAGGATTTTTAAAGGTGAACACTTAAGTTTCACATCACCAGGACACGGCTGCATCATACTGCTTTAATTTAATCAAATATACATGAAAGATGATGTCAGATCTTTCAGTCATAAAGTTCAGAGCATGTGCCAGACTGTTAATAGAGAAACTGGCATAAAGTAATGAAACATTTCACTCTGTCAATATTGATGAGTTTCTTCTTTGATTAAAATACATTACCCTCACTGCATCTGTAGTCAAATGGTTGATGTAGTGAAGATTACTTTCTTCTGTTGTGAAATAATCCATCTACACAGGGTTTCTTGCAGCCAACAAATAATCTGAAAATAATATTTTTCAGACAACTAAACTAAAAACCCAAAAAGTCTGGTAGGCTTTTAGAAACAACATGCCATTTAGAAACAACACTGCTAAGCCTAAATTATCAAGAGACAAACAGAGTAAGCAAACAACACAGCATTAGCATTCAGCTCACTGCGCTTTTAGCCAGCTCCTATCAGCACATTAAAAAAATACCCTAAAACACAAAACCTATTTCCTGACCTTGCATCAGAAAAACAAGTTAATTTAAAGTGAAGGTCAGTTGTCTTATTGCATCATTCCCTGCTTTTTTTTTTTTTTAAAAAAAAAAAGACAACAAAACTTTGTCTAATATCAATCAATCTGTAACCCAGTTTTGCTTATCCAAATTTCAGGAGAAAGCAAAAAGAATCAAGACACAGATGCTAATGTTTAAAAAAAGAGTCCAGATTTCAAAACAGCTTATTTAAGAAATGACAAGTATTGCATAACAACAGAGGCATTCACATTCTGGAGCTAAACAAAAGCGTTTGAGCCTTACAAAACGATATTCCAAAGCTTCAAGGTTTTTCCTCAGTCCTGCCACTATGGTTTCTGTAACACCACGGCCACCACCTTGGAGGTAAACTTTAATATCACGTACAAGAATTACAAAATGTGAAGCTATCAGTATTGTGCTGCCAGTGGGCTCACAGATCTGTAGAAGGCACAGTCATGGTATCCAGTCAAAGGAAAGCTGAATGCATTGATACTGCCTGCTCCCAACCAGTCTGCAGTCCCAAGCCATTCTGAGGAAATATTGCTATTTTTCTGACCCCACCACCCACTGTCATCAAGCTTGTGACTTCCAAAGCCAACCTGACAGCACAGCATTCCCACTCTGTCCCTTCCCACTGCCCAGGCACTTCTGCTCCTACCAGACCACCATGAACCAGCTTATGCTCAAAACTCAGCAATTCTTCTACTCAAAAGTTTCTCAAGATGCACTGTTCCTTCTACATAAAAAATGATCCTGCATGTACAAAAACAAATAGTGCACAAGTTTGGGGTTTCTTTTGAGATATATAAAAAAAAAAAACTTAAGTAAAAACATGTATGTTCCCTTTTTGACTCTTAAAAGAGCTTTTCTGCATATACTTATGCCACCACACCAATAGAAAGCTTAAAAACTGCAGACACTTTCAACTAGCAAAAACTGAGCTGACAGATCACCTAAGCAGTATGGCATAAATGAACAAACTCAACAGCCTAGCTATGCCCATAAGCCATTACAACCCAGCTATTAAGTCAAGCCCTACTAGCATTGTAAAACATACCTGTTCTATTTCTGATCCCAAGCTGGCTTCCACGGGATGCTCTGGCACCCCTGTGCCACGTTCACTCGGGCTTTCATATCAAAGGACAGCAAGCACAGATGTGCCTCCCCATCTTGTATAATTGCCAGCTGTGACCAACAACTTTAATGCTAGTAAGTTGAAGTTTTGGTGTGAAAATGTGATAATTTTCAGGTAGAAGGTAAGCCAGAACATAGGTCTATATTCCATTGTCACTTTGTGTGTCTCTTGGCAAATTCAAGCCAGCACTTCTTTTCTCCAAGGGATAAGCAAAGGACCTGAGGACTGGGCTCTCTCTGCTCTCTTTACTGTACCTGACTTCAAGCACTCATGCACTTATACAGGTGTCTGAAGATCTAGATCCACATTTTGAAATTGGAGTTAAGCAGCTCTCTCTTCAAATGTTCATATAGAGAAGCAGGAACCAGGAAGTAAGCCCAGGAATCCTGCCTTGCAACACAGGACGTGCCAGTGCATGGGGCCTCTGTCAGGCTTTCTGGGGAACATTTCACTCAAATAAATTTGAAAAAACAAACAACTCTAGAGTAAATAAAAGCCATAATAAATTTACTCACATGACAGCAACTTCACATTGGCTAAACAAGTGACTAGGAAACCAATATAGCTCTTCCCTCTTTGCCATCTCACACTTTAGAATTCACAATTACAGGATGTATTTAGTCATCACTCAAGTACAGACAGAAGTACCCAGTTCTCTCCTGTGATTCTAGGGGCCAAAACTCACTGGTGCCATGGCCCATCTTCTTATTCCCATGGAGAAGATCTAAGTAGTACCCAAAAAATTCCTTCTGCTCTTTAAAAAGCCACTAAATTTAATTTAAATCTAATCTTACCAAGATTGAGCATAGGTACAGGGACAGAAAGACAGCACAATGCCCCATAGTATACCAATAGATCAAAACCCTTTTCTTGATTCAATTCAAGAGTACAGAAATCACTAGGAGCAAACGTGGACCTAATGCACTATGTACCTAACGCACTGAACCATCCAGATGTGGGTAGACAGGTGTAAAAATACAACATAAATACATCTACACTGCATAGAAGTAACAATCTCTCCCCTCAACCTGCCAGATACTTATTTCAGCATATCAATTCCTCTAGAAATGAATCATTAAAGGGAGGAGGGAAACATTACACACACGGTAGCCGAGTTTGCAGCAGATGCAACAATTTTTCCCTTTATACCATTTTTGTACGGTTTAGACCGAAATGTACCCGAGCAGCAGGGCAAGCAGTGTAAGTAGGGGCAACACACCTTAGGCTGCCAAGCATTAGAGCCGGGAAAAAACCCACCAGCTCACTCCCGGCACACCGCCTTTCGGTGCCACCGGCTTTGCCCGCCGCGACAGCGGTGCCGCCCGGCCGCAGGCGTCCGCCGGCGGTCGAGGCTACCGCGGCCGCCACCGCGCCCCGGAGACGCCCGCCCAGCGCCCTGGCACGACCCAGGTCACCCCTCGGAGGGGCAGGGGCTGAGGTTGCCCCTCCCGGCCCTGGCCCTGGCCCCAGCGTTACCTGTCCCAGCTTCAGCGGCGCGGCCGGGCCCAGCAGCGCCGCGGCCAGCAGCAGCAGCGCTCTCCGTCCCAGCGCCGCCTCCATTTTGCGACCTGGGAATTAAAACAAAGTGAAACATCAACAAACGGCGGCGACGGGCGAGGGTGGAGCGGGGCGGGGCCGGGCCGGGCCGGGAGGAAGCGGGGGCGGCAGCGGGAAGGGCCCTGGCCCTCTCGCCGGCCTGCTCCCAGAAGCTGCTCCGCTGTCCTCCTTGCCTGCCCACTGGCCGGGAACAGGCGCAGCCCTAGGCCGTGACACCGGCTTCTCTCCAGGCCACGCCGCCCTACCGGCTCCCTGCTGAGGGCCTGTGTCGGCTCGGGAGTGACCTGGTTTTGTGGAAGAGGGACAAAAGTTTAGCGAGAGAAAGAGCTGAATTTGTGCCTTCTGACACCGCTGCCGGGGGCGGCGGGGCTGGCCCGGTCCTCCTGGCCCTGGCCTGGCCCCGCTGGAAGATCCCGTGTGAAGCGTTGCAGAATAACGGGTGGACACGTGCCCGCCCCTCAAGTGCCCGTTACCGGTGGCAGGTGATTACAGTCTTTGAAAGCACTTTGCATAATAAGAGAATTACCCATAGAGCTCGTGTTAATAATTGCTGCCATTTAGGAAAGGGACAACCATCAAAGGTGGATCGTCGAACCGCCAGACCTCCTTACCACCCGTGAGACACCTGCAGCTGTCCACCTGCCCTGCGAGTAAGTGGCAAGGGTTATCTGGCCAGAGTCATCCTGGGCCGAGTTCTGAGCACCACATCCCAGGAAAGGTTTCTGGAAAGCAAAAGCTGGCAGCGTACTCCAGGGGAGAGCTGAAAGATTCAGCAGGAAGGAAGAAAGCACAAGGTAAAGTTTTAAAGAGCTCGAGGTCTTCAGCCTAGAGACGAGAAAAGAGAGGGAAACTTAATAGTGGCAGTCAAAACCATGGAAGTCTTAGGCAAAGAGAAAGGAAACAACCTGGATCTCCAAGTCTTTGGTGGATATGAAGTGCTTTATTTGCAACAAGAAAGATTGTTGTTATCTATTAGTGTAAAAACTTTCCAACAGTAAGGGTGGCAAACATCTTAATAACTTGTCTAAGGATGTTTTAATATAGTCAGGGCAGAGCAATAAATTAGGTGTCCCATTGAAGCAATCTACATCCTGATGTTATATTGCTCTATGACTTCCACTTAACACTGAACATAATCTTAGAACCCACAGAAACTTAATATTTTATGTGCAGCTTGTATTCATGAGACACTTGGTATAAACATCTGGCACAAGACACAAGACATTGGAAAATGAGGCCTAAGAAAGTCATATATTGTGACGTATATTTCATACACATGAAATTTCATATACGTGAAAACCTGAAATATTTCATCCCTAAACACGTTTATTATCAGTAGCACTGTTTTAGAGATTAGAAAATATAAAGCTAATTAACTGCCTTCTCTGTGATCACACAAGTTGGTAACAGAAGAAAGGATAAAAACTCTGACATCTTAACTTCCACCACCTCTCCTCACCATCACCTACTTTACCTGGTTCCTCTTAGACCTATCTTTAAGATTTTTTCTTTTAATCTGTTGTGTTTGGTAAACTGAAAGAAATAGATAAAGGGTCTGCTCCCGGTGCAGTCTCATGAGGCAGAAAACCACATGGTAAGTCAGCTCCCCAGCAAGACGTTCTGCTGAATCCCGTAAGGGGTGCATAAGAGTCTTTGAGGATGGGATGGCAGCTACAAGAATGCAGCTCTTGTTGGTATTTGCAGTCATTTGCATGTGCTGGTGGGAGGAAGTTTAAATTACCTAAGTTCTGAACTATGAGTTGCAGTCTGTGCATAAATCAGGGTGATGAGCAAAAGCAAGCTGCAATACTACAGTGGTTTGTGTATTAGATTCTTGATTAAAATGTTTATAAGATGTACCAGAAGCATAATAATTAACAATATCAGAGTATATAAAAATACAGGGAAGCAGGGATCGCTGACCTGCAGAATTTGTAGATTCAGCAAAGTTCAGTCTGGGTTCTCATCTGACCTTCAGGAATTTAGCATCTCACCAACATGGGAATAGGAGATGAATGCCCGTTCCTTTTTGACTCTCCTTTTGCAAGTTTCCTGGTAAACTGTCAAGTAATGCTTTCCTTCCAGTTTAGTTTTCATCCTTCTCTCCTTCTTCTCCCAAACTTTTGCACCCCCTTTTCTTCAATCCTCTTTCTTCCTTGCTTTTTATTCTCCTGGAACTTAATTAAAACTTGTGCTTTCCCCAAATTTCAAAGCTTTCCTTAGTCTCACAGCAGAACAGATGTCGTAAGAGTTTTATTTTATGTAAATGGTAAAATTCCTTGCAGCAACTAAAGGACTTGTGATCAGTTTCACAGGTCATCTGTCCTCGGGTGATTCAGTGACTACTGGGTGCTGGGACAGGCTAGGGGCATAAGAGGGCTTTTGCCTTTTGGCTCAGACACATGCCTCCTGGGCTCCTCTAGTCTGCTGTTGAACATGTCCTGACATTTGTGACTATTTAAATACGTAACATTTTAAAGTATTTTGCACTGAGATTGACTGCTGCTCCAGCTACTGAGGGTCACAGTGGTTTTACATCAAAGTTGGAAGTGAGGTTTCTGATTTTTAAAGTGACCATGAAAAGACATTTTTCCTTTGAGCCTTCATTGTAGGCATGGGTTGTTAGAAGGCAAAAGCCAGTATAAAGATTAAGGAAATTATGATTTAATATCTTTTATGTCTAAGAGGAGTGATAAAGGCCTGGCCTAAGTTAGTGGTATGCTTTCTTACTGAAGTGCAAAGTAACTTAAAGTAGGAAGTAAATAGTTCAGTTAGTGCAGGCTTGCACTGGTGTACTGTTTACTTCCCTCTCAAAGTTTCAGAGTAATAAATGTAATGTGAAATATAGTGCTTTCTTCTATAGATAACTGCTGTACAGGATGGCTTAAAAACTGACTGGCCCTAAATCAATTCAGGATTGATGCAGAGACTGGGAAGAAGCTCACAGAAGCAGCGCAGCACAGCAGAACACTTGATGATGGCACAAACAGCTTTGAAAACCAGAATGCTATGGAGTAGAACTGCCTGCAGGGCAGATCACGGTCCCAGGATGAGCCCACTATGTCTTCCCTGCTTGGCTATTTATAAAGGTAATATATATATATAAAGGTGTATATATATATTTATAAAGGTAATATATACCATATTTATAATATGGTGGTCTGATATTTTTATTACTGCTTGAGGGGTAGATCCTGCTCTTATGAACCTACATCACCTCTGTGCTCTCAGCTGTGCGTTCCTTCCCCCTTCACTGGTTCCCTTTTGCTGTACAGCGAGTTAGTTCAGGTCACTAATCTGGTAGAAAACAAATTCAACAATAAAAAAGTAGTTTTTCAAAAGATTAGTGACTTGAATCGACTCATTGTGTGATGAGCACCAGAGCGTGACCCGGAAAGGGGTGAAGACAGCAGCCTGAAGTGGAAGCTCTCTGCACAGGGGGGCGGGATGGCCGGTTTTGAATGCAATGAACGTTTAGGTTAGTTCAGCTGTGACACATAAGCCCAGGAACGCGGCGTGGCATCAACTGGAAGGGGATGAATTCTGTTTGCTTGTCTGTCCTTTTACTGTCACCCACAATACCACAGGTTGTGTTCTGACCACATACTCAAGGCAAATATTGGGACTGTTAATCGCTTTATAACCCTCTGATTAATAAGGTAAAATTGTTTTTGACTATGTAGAATAAGCACGCACAACCCCTCAGCGAGCACCCCGCTCAGAAGCTGCGTGATCAGCCTCCAAACGCGTAGGTTGGCAGAGGAGAGTGCTGCCGGGGGGGGGGCCGTTTTCCCCCATCCCTGTCAGGAAGGGCTCCCCCGGCGCCTGCCGCCGCTGCGGCGGGGAGCGGCGAGGGGCGCAGCGCGCCCTATTCTCCCGGTGCCCCGGGGCTTGCGAGGCAACGGAGCGGCCGCGCCGGGGCTGTGCTCGGCATGCACCTCTCCTCACCTCGGGGAATACCGCAGCATGGAGCGGGCAGCGGCAAGGGCCACCTGGACCCCGGGGCTCGTCCCGCTGCGAGGCCGACGCACTTGCAGTTATATCTAGCCCCGAGGAGGGGAGGCGCTGGCAATGGGGATCTCTCCCGGCGCCTGGCTGCGGCCCGGGGCGCTCCTCCTTCTTGTTTTGCGGCCTGCCGGCAGGCGGGCCCACACTGCTAGCGCCTCCTCCGCGTCGGCTGGGGGCGCCGCAGCGGCGGTGTGCGGAGGCGGGAGGCGGCCATGGCTGTGCTGCTGGAGACCACGCTGGGCGACCTGGTGATCGACCTGTACACGGATGAGCGGCCCCGCGGTAGGAGCTGAGGCGGGACCCCCGAATAAAGCAGCGAGTGGGCAGGCGGGCGGGTTGGGGGTGGTTGCCTTCACGCCTGGCTGGTGCCGGACCGGTCGGGAAGTGCCGGGTCTGACCCGCCCGGCCTTGGTGGTGGCCTCTGGGGCGGACGCGCGTCTCGGTTCCCTGCGCTTGCAGCGGCTCTGGCGGCTGCGAAGCTGACCGAAATTCTCCGCCGTTCCGGGAGGGAGAGAGAAGGGTCTGTTGGGCCGCACCTCCACCCCCTCCGCGCCGTCCTAGCCGCCGCCGTTCGGCTCCCCTCAGAGCTGCCCGGCGGCACCCCCGGCAACGAGCTGGGCCCTGTGCTGGGGCTGTCATGGCTTGAGGCGTAGCTGCCAGCACGGCCTCCCGAGGAAACGGGTGTTAAACGGGTGATTTCGGTCAAGAGCGCGCCTTCTCCCGCCCACTGCTTTTGTGCGTCACGTCGGACCTCAGGCTTGGGCTTAGACCCACGGCAGTGCCAGGTCCTCTGTGGCCGTCAGCGGGCCCGTGGGCAGTTTGCACGCAGGCCGTGGAAACGCTTCCAACCGTCAGTGGCTGTTGGGAAGCTTGGGGTTTTTTTAATTGTGCTTTTATTATAAATGTTAAAAAAATGTTTTTCAAAATGAGCAAATGTAATATATTCTAAGTCAAAAGACAGCTGTGATCTCTCTTAGGTGCTTGGAAAGAAACTGGGGAGAAAATAAAGTGCGTTTCTGTACACGTAGCTATACTTTGGGTTCTGTGAGTTGCTGGAGAGAGGCTTTAGGAAGGGAGGAGATTATTGCAGCTTTCCAATAAGGGGGAACCTTATTGTGACCTTCCAGTACCTGAAAGGGGCCTATAAGAAAGCAGGGAAAGAACTATTCACAAGGGTGTGTAGTCATAGGACAAGGGGTAATGCTTTTAAGCTAGAAAAGGGTAGATTTAGGTTGGATATTAAAAAAAAAATCTTTAATATGGGAATGATAGATCACTGGAACAGGTTGCCCGGGGAGGTGGTGGATGCCCCATCCCAGGAGACATTCAAGGTCAGGCTTGATGGGGCTCTGAGCAACCTGACCTAGTTAGAGATGTCCCTGCTTATTGTAGGGGGGTTGGACTAGATGACCTCTGGAGGTCCCTTCCGACCCAAACCATTCTATGAGTCTATGAAATGTTACTTCTCCTCAGAGCATTTCTTACAGCTATTATAGGTTCTACGCTGATAAGTCTTAACACAGTCTGCTCCAAAACAGCTTTTCTACACATTAAACTGGATATCTGTTATATCTATGCTTAATACATCTAGGGCTCCTCTTTAAAAAATGTTGGTATAATTTTTTACAGCTTGTCTGAATTTCCTGAAGCTTTGCAAAGTCAAGTACTACAACTATTGTCTTATTTATAATGTACAGGTGAGTATTCTCAATTCTTTTATTTGTTTTTGTTTTGGTTTAAATTCACAAACATGAAAGCTATATCTTATATATTCTGCTTTGTGACAGAGAGATTTTATTATACAGACCGGTGACCCCATGGGAACTGGCCGTGGAGGGGAATCCATATTTTGGTAAGTAAAACTCCCGTGTTACTTATTCAACAGAGAAGCTGTATAGGGTAATAAGGGTTCCAACTAGATTGTCTTCAGCTCTCTTGGGACAGAATTACTGATGGGAAGTAAAAACGCTGATGCATAAGCATCTTTGCTTGTCATACCTAAATACCTTTTTAATTCCTACACTGCCTTTGGCTGTTCAGCTTTGTTTCCTGGATGGTATTCTATCTCTGACCTTAAAAGTGAAGTAGCAACTAACAAGTTGTACATAGATTTATGTTTATTTCAAAGTTAGCAGATCTGTAGAGGGCAAAATCATTAGTAGTTTGTTACTACTTTTATTTAATTGAGCAGGAGGGGAATATTGAAGCTATACTTGATTTCCTCTGTGTATAAGAAAGTAATCCTGTTGCTCCAAACATTTACTTGAATTCATTTTAGTAATGTTTAACATGTATGAGGAAATACCTTTCATTCCTTGTTTAAGATGTCTTCAGTGGTCATATCCATAGAAGTTGAAGAAATTATTCACACAGCTAGGATGGAAGTTAGAAAAGTGCGTATGTTCTGTATGATTCCTTTGAAATTGTTATTAAAAATAGAATTAAAATTGCAGAGCAGAATAAACCTGGAGTGCGGGGGAACACGGTGTACGGAGATAAATAGCTCAGTGTGAACAGAGACAGTGTTGCTAGACCAGAGGTGACTTTTGTAAAATGTCTGATCTGTCAGAGCCTCTTAAATGCAAAACCTTGAACACATGGATTCATGGGCCACCACTTTGGCGATACTGGAAAGAGTATCATTGTGCTAAGCAGAGGCAAATCTAGGTAGGTAAACTTACCAGACCTGACTCGTCTCTGCAGATGGGTAGATAAAGTTTATTTTGATATTCTGCTCTTTTATAAGAATTGGTCTTCCAAGGCTCATTGGTGTGGCAGATAAGGAAGTATAGTGTGATCAGGGAGTGGCACATTCTGTTCTGCTGCTAGTATGGAGAATGGCAGTTTGTCTGTTCTACCTGTTCATGAATGCTGAAGTCCACAAAGTCAGAGTTTCTGTTCTGGCTATCCAGGAAACCGATGTAGGCAAAGTTTAATTTGAATCCTCTCTTTATAGAGGCCTACACTTGCCTAGCAAAATGAGTTTACATAACGCTGATGTTAAATTTGAGCAAATGTTGACCATGCCTCTGTCAGTTACGGAGTGAAACAAAAGGTGTGATATCAGGATTAGACTTAAAATTTGAAAAGAATTTAGCAATTTGCCATATCCTATGTATCTCAAATTACTGTATGCAGTCCTGTTTGTATGATGAACTAAGTTTACACATAGATTTAGTGGCTTTCCATTTACCTTTGAAGAGAAATTTTTGACATAAATTATTACTTTACAGTGTGGATTAACTTATTTTTATGGAACTCACAATTAAAAATTTGTATTCAAAATTTGTGTTAATTTCATGTCTTGGAAAAATGCAATATACTGTGTTTAAAAACATACAAATACACCTCCCTCTACCTTGCTCCCCGCCAAAGCCTTTGTGAAATGCCTCAATGTGAAAATTTTTAAGGTGTTTTATTTACTGTTTTACAGTATTTGTATATCTTGCTTTTTAAAATTCCTTTGGCTCGTAACATGTTTGTTATATACACTTTTTCAGTCAGCTATATGGCGACCAAGCTAGATTTTTTGAGGCAGAAAAAGTGCCGAGAATTAAGCACAAGAAGAAGGGAACAGTGTCGATGGTGAACAATGGCAATGATCAGCATGGATCACAGGTCAGCATACAGTGTTGGGAAGCCTTGGTACATGTCTGAGTAACTAAAATTAAAATTCCGTGAATTTATGAAAGAAACGTAACAATGACAGTGTCATCTCAATAGCATCATCTTGTAATACGGCCAAAAGGCATATAAAAAACTGACCATAGGTAAGATCTTTTATGTGGTATTCCAGGTGCCAACGGGTATTTGATCACAGACAAGAAAGAGGTTAAAATTACAAGATTCAAATCCTGTCCTAGGTTAATTTTATAAATTCTGTTTGTTAGCATTCAGTTCTCTTGATTTGTTTCCTTATTTCTTTTAATATCTTGATCTGGTTTTCTTAATGTATAGAATGGGCAGGAAAATATCCTGTAGTTAAATGGAAGTGAAAAGTAAGGAAGTAAAATCTTAAAACTTTCTGGTTGTAACTTCATGTTTGTTTGGAAACTAAAATCATACCACAGTTTTCTGATGTATGGTTGCATAAAAGTGTGCCTTAATAATACAATGTAAGTTTACAGTTTTATCACGGTGCTGGTATAAAACAATTTTTGAAAATGTTGTTCCCTTTGCTGTTCCCTATTCATGTGCACAAAGTTTTTGTTGTAGGTTTGTTTAAAGCTCTAATCTCATAGAATGATATGGTTTCTAAGTTACTATTTTAGATGTGTTGTCAGTTTTATATATTAAAAGGCCTGACTTGTAATATCCATATGTTAACATTTTTTTAAAAGAGGTTTTTTTAATAATCAAAGAGCAATTAAAAAACCCCAATGTTTTTATTCCACCTAGAGCTTGTAATATATAGAGTTAATTTTGCTGCTTCCATACATTGTATGTATAAAGTTGTTTGGGTGGGAGAATAACAAAAAGAGATGACATTTGTATTTATATTTAAGAGTGCAACCTGCTTGCATTTACACAGACATATAAGATTGAATGCATTTCCCAGGAACATTATTGCAGCTTTTTCCTTTGGAAAGAAAAATTCCAGTAAGGAATTATGTGGAGTTGTCTTACATTTGTAAGCAAACACAGTGTAGCTTAGTGTAACTTATATGAAATACTAACCAGTCTTAACTGTGTTGTGAAGAGTGAGGAGTGAGATGTTACCAGTCAGATTGTAAAGTGTGGATGTAATGGTTGTGTTCTGTTATTTGCACATATCTGCTTCTTCCCCCTTTGTTCATTACCAAGTGTCCTCCATCGTTAATTTTTTACTAGGTGTTGAGTTGGTGTCCATTTTCATAGTTTTGGTTTTGCCCTAAAGCAAAACACCTAATTTGTGTTAGGGTACATTTCAGTGCCAGTTCAAGTTGATCTAAGTCAATGCTACTGTTCTTGGTTTTGGGAGAGAAGGGTTTGTGATACAAGAGAAGGAAGGGAAAAAGTCTGGATAGGATGAAGTGACTGACAGAAGCTTTTGCCAAACTTGTGGAAAGGCACCTGCTGAATGCATTTATTGAACAGGTGATTTCAGCTCAGCTCACTGCTACCCAGAGGGATAGCCTTACTCTCCCTTCCATCAGCTATGATGTCTGTCACAACCTTTGCTGATGTTGCTCAACAAACCTACCTGGCAGATGACTATCTGCTCTTCCTCTGCTGATCTGGTTTTCTGCCAGACAGTGAGTCAAACCAATTCACAGAAGGGTCCAATGTGCTTGAGCTGCAAGCTCGTGTGGAGGGAGACGTGTGTAATAGAGCCTCTCCTCCTTAGCCAGTGGTTGTGAGCTGTAGGTTGGCTCACCATGTTCTTGGAGCTGATGAAAGAAGGCTAATTTTCTCATGCAGAAGCCAGGAAGAGGGTTTTTTTGCCACTGATTTTGGTGAGAGTTGTACCTCTCCTCAGATAAAACTCAAGCCTTGAATTTTTCTATTTACTGTTACTGCTTTTGTATCTTCTTCCATAGTTTCTTATTACTACAGGAGAAAACTTGGATTACCTTGATGGCGTGCATACAGTATTTGGAGAAGTGACGGAAGGCATGGATATATTGAAGACAATTAATGAAACCTTTGTAGATAAGGATTTTATACCATATCAAGATATCAGGTATGACTGCTTTTAACTTCCCATTTTGAGTAATCCATTATCATTAAATTAATCTTTTTTGGAAACTAGATTAATATAGCTATGTCAGGTGACCTGTACCTGGTGTCTTAAATAGTCTTTTATTTCAGTAGTATTGGTAAAATAACCAGGTACTAGAATAAACAACTGTGTAAGAAAATGTACAGCTGTGTTGTCTTTGCAAAAGCATCAGTACAAATGTTTACAAGCCTACCACACGTTTGGCTGTTTAGAGTGTAACTGGGGATCCCTGAAGCTGGTTTCCTGTTACTTGGGTAAAGAGAGTTTTATTGCGTGTGACTTACACTGGTCTTGATTTTCTTTTCTCTAAGGATAAATCATACCGTAATTTTAGATGATCCATTTGAAGATCCACCTGGCTTGTCTGTTCCTGATCGCTCACCAGAACCTACTAAAGAACAGCTGGATGTGAGTGTTTATGATAGATTCTCAGGGAAATGTTGGAAGAAATAAATAAATCTGTCCCTATTAGTGCTCAGCATGGACTTAGTCAGAGTTCTGTATTTAAGGCTTTGTCTGTCAAATCTCTATGATAAAAGAACTTCACATTTTTAGCCTATGAGGATAAGAAGTGCTTTTCTACACCAGCTTGAGTTCTGATATGTCAAATGTCCATCTGTTATTTGGGGCTATTGCTGCATTTAATCAAATGTGGCTTCTTAAGCTTTCAAGGAAAGAATAAAAGGATGACTTGGGTGAATCTGCCATGTGACTACGGTGGAGTTGGGTTGAAAAGCTGTATTTTAGATTTCTAATTACAGTGTAGGCTAGCAGAACATTCAGAATATTCACCTTTGACATTACTGTTTTTTTGTATGCTCTGGTAGGAGACAAAATATAACTAACATTTATTAGTATTAAAGTGCTTATTACTATTTTCCTTTTAAATGTAAAATAGTCTGTGTTTCAGTGAAAGTAGTCGATCATTTTCTTGATTTATATCTGCAGGCATGCGTACTGTTATGGTGTATTTGTTCAAACAGAAGAAATTTGATGGAAATATAATTGTAATTATTCATAATTTACTTATAGCATGCAGTTATGGAAGTTGCTATGTGAGATTATTTCCTTGCATGGAAACTTGTTTCACACAATGAATAATTTGACTAGAGAGAATATTGTTTATTTTTAAGCTTCATAGATATAATTACAAGATTGGAACTAGGCTCCCATAATACGTCTGCACTGTGGTTAATCTCTGATGTACCTTCAGTTATGTTTAATGGTATAAGGAGATTAATAGGTCACTGCCAGCTGCGTGGAGATTTGAAAACTTACACTTAGTTGCCCCATTGCCTGTTTGGAGACACCTGTTGGTGTAGACATGTCTGTAGGAAGGGCAGCATTCTAGAGATGCTGATGAGGTGAAGAAAAATTAAACCTCAAATCCTGCCTAGATGTAGATGTGCAAAACCTGAAATTATTGTTGTGATACGCTATCATTCATGCTCGAGTCTTATTAGACACCACAGATATTTGCAATGTTCCTTGTCTTCATTTCTGGCAGGAGCTATCTAGATCAGAAATGAGTTGACACTTGTGGTGAGATGTTGAGTATGAGATGGGAGTATACAAGAATTTAGAATATCTTAACTGAATATGGGTCACACTGGGCCTGAAAATTCATAGATAGTTCATGGTGCCTGAAACACGAAGATAACATCTTCTCCTTTTTAAATCTTGAGTGGGAAGAGCAGAATGAGAGCCCAGTTCTGTAGACATGCAAGCTTTAGCATTTTTCATGTCTTGGAGGGTGAGGGGTGAGGTTATCCAAGTAATATTTGGAAAGTGGGAGGGAATTTTTGGCCATGGCTTTGTAATAAAATAGCTTTTTCCTTCATTTTTCAGAGTGGCAGAATAGGAGCAGATGAAGAAATTGATGACATGAAAGGACGATCTGCAGAAGAAATAGAAGAAGTTCAGGCAGAAAAAGAAGCAAAAACTCGTGCCATTCTTCTGGAAATGGTGATCATCTTTTTGTATTTACCTTTTAGATGTTATTCCTGTATGCATGTTATATTAAGTCTAGAAGAGTATACTATTTATCTTAAATTGCTTGTCTGGTGGTGATGTCATGACTCAGAATCTGTGTCTGTGGTACAGTGGAAAAGAAAGTGGAGATGGTTTTCTGATAAAACTGGTGATACTTCATTTTCAAAGCCAGGATTACAAGTGTACCAGTGGGGGCTTTATAAAAACTTGTTAGAAATACATCCAGTTTAAAAACATAATATGTAATATGCTGCTGAGTATCTATAATCCTGGAAAAGGTTTAACATGTGTGGGAGAGAGCTGAGCTGAGTTGTGATAATCTCTTCCCAGTACATACAGTGGCATTGAGGTCACATTATTCATGTATGTAACAGCAGTCTTCCTTCGATGGGATTAGTTGGATTTAACATTAATTAACTTCATGTTCTTCCTTCTTAGTTACATTGTTTAGTAACTGCTGGCAGTTGTAAACTCCATAGAATAACAAAAGTTGTGAACAGTCTTTGAAGTTTTGTTTGTTTTTTTTTTTAAAGAGGAATCAAAAAGCACACACTCTGCTGAAGGATGGGTGAATCCATCATGCTTTACAACTACCAAATTCAAATCTACGGTGAATAGTTTGCAGCAGAGACTAATACCAGGATTAATCCAGCTGTAGCCATGGTGTTGCAGAAGATCTGCAGATGTGGGCTGTTGTTTTGCCCCAGCAACAGTGGAGCTAGTGATTTGTTTTCTGGATAAAGTTAAGCTTAGTTAGCTAAAAAAGGCAAGTGGGGTATGTGAGCCAGTGCAGTCATTTTAGCATTGCTGGGCAGCATGCAATAAGGAGCTATATTATGTAAGCAGGAGAGGTGAAAAACCAAGTGTGCTGCTGGTTTCACTGATCTGAAGAAAAACCCCATTAGCTCCACTATTCTTCTGTCAAAACAGTAAACTTACCTGAGAGTATAATGTGCTTAAACTCCTTTTGTGTTGTCTTTTTTGGAATCTGCTTCTTTCTGCTATCAAACTAATGTGTATTAACTTTTTATTAGCATGGTAAGTAAAAGACATAGATAAATTGTTTAAATATCACTAGTCTTTTGTTGGTTTTAAAAAGAAGTGTTACAATTCAACAGGAAGTGATATGTGTATTTACATTTTCCTCTGTAACATTTGCCATCAAGCTACCCTAAACTTAAGCTTATGCTAGCTGTTACCAGATTGCCAGGAAAGGTGAGTTTATCTTGGGTACAGATCGAGACTAAAGAATGGGTCTAGCCCATTTTTATTTTTGTAACAGTGTCTCTGAAAGTACACTCTAACCTTTTAGAACTCTGTATTTGTTAAGTTATGAACAGGAAAAGCAAGGTAGGAAGTATTTGTGACTTTCATTAAGTCCCAGTGGTGAAATTGCAAATAGATGAGCATTTTTAGGTGCTATGGAAGACCCCTTTTTTTATGGCATTGTGGTTGTGGCAAAAACTGTAGAGAGCTTTAGGCAGAAATGATGAAAGTCCTTTTCTGTATGCCACAGGTGGGAGACTTGCCAGATGCAGAGGTCAAGCCACCAGAAAATGTGCTCTTTGTTTGTAAACTGAATCCTGTGACCACAGATGAAGACCTAGAAATAATATTTTCACGATTTGGTCCCATTAAAAGGTAATTATTGTAAAATACAAAAGAAAACCTTTGTTGAAACAGAACTTGATTCCTGCCAGTCTATTTAGGTTT
>VYZX01023997.1:34103-76234 GCA_013401335.1 Brachypteracias leptosomus
AATAGTTTCCATGATGTTGAGTTGTTTTTCTGTTCTCTTGCTGTTTTGTTGCTTTTTTTCTTTAGTATATTTTGACTCATCCTTTTCTTAGTCTCACACTCGTTTCTCGAATTTTCAGCCTCTGTGTTGATGTTTTAAGAATAGATTTTTGAATTTTACTCTTTGACTTGATTCCAGACAGTAGAAGAGGTAGGGTGTTGTGGCTTGCTTTTAGTAGGTAACAGGATGTGGGTGTTAAGCAGGGGGCTGGACTACTGTGTGGGTTTGTGAGTAGGATTTGGTAGAGCCTCTTTTGAATACAGGTCATGCTTCTGCTTGAGATCTGTGTTACAACTTTGTTCACTTTTCAGTTTTCTCTAGTTTTTGCTTCTTTGGATTTCTTTCTTTTTTCTTTCTTTTCTTTTTAAGATAACTGGATCTGTGGAGGAGTATGGCCTATCCAATGGATTTTTGTGAGACATAGGGGCTTCCTGACTTTCAGGTTTCTGTATTGCATGGTTTTGGCAGAGATATTGATTTTTCCAGTTTTAATTTCCTGCTCTTATTGCTTATTGGCCACTGTTCCCTTTATATTCAGAGTCAAGTTTGGTCAAAATCTCTCTCCTGAAAAGGCTATGCCTATTTGTTTGCTCCTTCTAACCTTTAACCGATATGTTTAATGTATATGGAGGTGGCATATTTATTCCACTTTTGTGGTTGTAGTATTTCCAGCTGATTTACCTGAAAGTGCTGTTTGGGAAGTTACTACTTTTGGCAAAGCCAGCCATGAACTTCCAGAGAAGTGTCTTTCCCTCTTTTCCTTCCTCATGTGTGTTTACTAGCACGCTGCTGGATTAAGAATGGGGGTGATCATCGCTTACTCACTGACTAATGCAAGGCTGTGATCATAGACTGAGAAATCTGGACTTCACCAGTAAGAGCCTGTTTTTAAGGGGGGAATCTTTCTTCCTCTTCCAATGGGAAAACAGCATGTTTCTGACTTGGATAGGGCATAAAAGATTTGTTTTCAAAATACCTTTCTTTTTAGTAACTTAGTGTTTAAAAAACTTGACCTTTTTTTGTGCCAAAGACTTAGAAAAGGTAAAATCTTATTTAAAGGGAAACAACCGATTTTGACAGGGAGCTAAGATGCAATTCATTCTGTTAATTCATTTTCCTACTTTTTTTTTTTTTTCCCTTTACACTGTGATCATATTAGCTACTGTGACGACCTTTTTGTGACACTTTCAGGCTTGCTCAGCACACTTTAAATGCTGCTGTGAAGGTCACTGTGCTTAGCTGGCTCTATGCTCATTGACTTTTATTAATCCTTTCAGCAAGTTGCCCTTTTCTGTGTCTGCCGTGGCTTGGCCGGTAGCCTGTTGGCTTGGTAGATTTTTCAACCAAGGGCTCTTCTGCTTTTCTCCTGTGTTTCCCACGTGCTTGGAGGAAACTTCAGCAACAAACCAGCTAGACAGCAGCAGTGCACCAAGCCCACCATTTGTTTTTGTTGCCAGTATTTTTGTCTTGTTCCTCTCTGCTCCACCACAAAGGGGCCTGGAACCTGTCTTCTTGTTCAAACAAGAAGCCTGAGGCTTTTGGGTACAAGAGTAATATGGCTGTGCATCATTCTGAGGTTGAATGGGCAAAGCTCTTAAAAATAGCTGGAAACATCACTATTCCCTTTCGGTGGATTCAGATTTTAAAGAATAAAGTTTGACAGTAAAGATATGGAATAAATATTTGACCACTAGTGATATTACTGTACCCAGCAGTAGCAGAAATTTTTGGTTATGTAGATAAAGGTCAAATCTGTGGTTATTGATGTGTGATTGATCCAGGGAGGTTATGTTGCTCATTGTACTCTTGTATTCCGGCATTATCTATGTAATTCTAAAGGTGGTGTTTGCTCTGGGAACCATCCTATCACTGCCTTTCTGGATAAAAGAACTCCAAAACTCTGCTTAGAGTTTTTTTTCACTATTCCTTTAAATAAATTTTATTTGTTTGTACATGCAGTGGCTGATTTTTCATTACCTTTTAATTTCCATTTCAACTCATGCACCTTGTATTATTGTTTGACAGTACATTTAAAAGGGGTGATTCTCTGTGCTGCCTTTTCTTGTGGCTTCTAGCTTCAACAAAGTGAAGTAGTTTGTGTGTGTGTGTTTATAGTTGGTCTCTGTAATGGCATCCTTCATATTTCTGAAGCATAGAATTTAGGCCATTAAGAATTATTACAGGCAGGTCTTAAAAAGTGTTCTGCATCTTCATAGCAGTGGAGTGCCAGTGGGACTTAAACCAAAACCTATACTTGGAATACTTGCATTGCTTAGATAAGGAATCAAAATCCAAATCTATATTAGAAGCTTGTGTGATGCTTATGAAGAGTTTGCTAATATCCGAGTTGAATCTCTGATATAACCAATTCTTGATTAAGCTCCTTGGGAAATACAAGCAGCAGCATGTCTGGCAGCCACACTTTTTTACCTAAATGCTGACAAAAGCTGTAGACTTTTATAGTTACAGTGGGATTTCTTTTTTATGAGTTATCTTTTCAAGTCATTGTGGCTGTGAATCTATTTCAGGTAGTACCAGCCTTAGCGAAGGAACCAACCATGCTTGACTAGTTCCCTTCATGCCTTGTGAATTTTCCCCTTTTGTCTGTTAACTGCATGTCTTCCAATTCCTTTAACAGGATTCTGATCGAAAACATGAGGGAGATCGCTGTAGAGAGAAGGTAAAGAGTGAGAAGAAAGACAGGCATCGGAGTCGCAGTCGATCTCAAGAGAGAGACTACACTTACAGTAAACAAAAAGACAAATACAGAGAAGACTACCGTGTAAGAGACTGGGATAGAAAAGCTGACAGAAGCAGAAGTCCTAAAAAATCAAAAGACAAAGAGAGGTCCAAGTACAGATGAAGGACAAGGAAAAGAGAGAGAAACTAAAATACATTTTCTTCATCATTTCCAACATTCCCTCAAATGGATGTGCAGTTACTGGACAAAAGCAGTTGCCTTCTGTTGGCATCTTGGCCCTTATAATTCCATGAATGCCCAATGTATGACTGTCAGAGTAAGCCTTGATTCCAAAAAGGTAGTTTCAAAAAGTATTTCACGTTAGTGAAATGATTTGAGTCTCCAATAAGGAATATTTTCTAGAGCTTCTCAGAAACATAAGCATGCACTGACAAGTGCATTACCTTTCTTCACTGGGAAGAGATTTGTAGGACATACCTCCTTTCTACAAGGAGGTTATGTTTACCTTTCAGCACTTCCAGATGCTATGGTAATGAGTGTGATAGAAGACCTGGGGAGACAGAAATGTACTGTGCACACGCCTTCCAGAAAGTGGGCGCATACCATTTGTATATGAATATCAAACCTTTTTTCCTTCCTTTGAAATTAAGTGCTCAATCCTATCAGCTCTGTTGGCTGGCACCACAGCGTTAACCAGTATGTGTACTTTTCAAGAACATGTATGTCCTCTTTCTCTCCAGAGGAGTAGAAGTCTTGTGGTGTTAGAAAGGGAGGGGAGACACGGGGAATAGTATTTGTCTTTCCTTCCCCTCCACGGAATGTGTGATGGCTCAGAGGCAGTCTGCTTTGATGAATAAATTTAACTTCTTTTCTTGTGTGATTGAGATTTTTCTGTAATATGTGCCAATTGTAATATGTAATAAGATTTTTTATGGCTTGATATCCCTTACTGGAATGTGATTTGCAGGACAAAGACTAAATCTAAAATTCAAGGCAGCCACAAAGAGTTGCTGCGAGTTACTTTGCCCTGGAGGGCCAGCAGCTGTGCCTGGCTAGAGCATTTGAATGGACTATATTCAGAAAGTGAACTTCTGATTAAGCTGCTCCAAGGGAAGGCCGGTACTAAAGGAACAAAGGCAGCTCTTTACCCCATGGCAGAAAATCCTGACTGAACAGGCCAGGCCAGATGCCTACAATATCCAACCCAAGCTGAGCAGGATAGGGAGGGTATTGTGTACAGGAATGTGCTTCCCAGCAGCGTCTACCCTGTCTTCACTTTGTTAAATACTAAGTATATTTGACTAAGAAGCTGCTTTTTGCTGAATCTCTCTAACTTTTGTTTGCTTCAGAGCATGGAACCAGAAAGCCAGGGTTTCCATAACTCTCTCCAAACAAAACATTTCTAAGCCACTGAGCACATGCAGGGCCTGTGTCATCCTTGAAGAATCTGAGCAAGCGTGTAGGGCCTGCAGTCCCAGAGAAGAAATAAATGGACACTGCTCTTGGGAGGCTGGCAGGAGGGCTTGGGGCTGAAAGCTGCTCACTGTTCCTGTCAAGAAAGTCTGAGCATAAGACTTACAAAGAACTGTATTAAGCCAGGATATCTGGGGTTGTGCTGCTGAAGGCAGTAGGTTTTCTCCAGCTCTTCCTGCTTTGCTAAAGAAACAAGGTTTGTGCTGTCATACATCATAGAACAGTTGTTCTTTTCCAGAGCACATTTTTAACATGCAAAAAACACTGGCCAAATTTAGCAAGGACATGGAGGTGACAGAAAAATAGAGTTCCTACTGCTTTTAGGAAATAGCAGGCATAAAAAGAGGAGAAAAAGTTGGATTCCTGCTGGTCCCCAGAGATTCTCTTAGGGGAAAGACTTGACAGCCTTTAGAGTTTCAGCAGGCACTCCTAGGCTTCAGGTAGCCCGTAACCACCTGTGGAACATACAGAACTTCTTGATGTTTAGAAATGAACACCCCATTTCAGGAGAATGTGCTCACGTCTTTGCAGCAGAAATGGCTTTTTTTCCTCACAACAAGTAGATGCTTAAGAACTGAAAGTTTCCATGAGCAGCGTATGGAAGTAAATAGTCAATTTATATTGGTCAGAGCCCTCAGAATAAAGGGTTAAAAAAGAAATGCATCCAAAAGGTTTCAAGTCTCTGGTTTTCAATATGCCTTAGTGCCTTAAAAATATACTCAGTATCTTCAGATTGACAAAATCACCTGTTTGTATTTTTAAGATAAAACTGTCAAACATGGGTGTTCAAAAACCAGCTGATTTTAACAGGTGATTAAATGTCAGCATGAAAGCTCCCTGTTTGGAGGCACGTACATAATTTTAGGCACTGCTACATATGGCTGCATTTCTAGGCTACTCGTCTCACACTGTGGAGGGGTCGTGGTTCACCTGGCACACACATGGACTGCTGAGAACTTGGCTAGGTGGGGTTTGCTGCTACGGTCACTGGAAGTTGTGGTTGTGTACGTGGGGTTCTTCTGGAAACAACACGAACGAGCTGTGTGGTCAGCTGAATCCAGAGACTTTTCCTGCTGTTCCTGTCCTGCTGGAGGTGTTGGAGTGGACAGGACTTTTTATTATCCTGAGTTGGAGAGTTGACTTCTGTTCTGTTCATACTTCCCTGTCCTCATTTCCTTTTCGTCAATGCTATCTCCAGCCTCAGTTTTGTATTGACCTTTGGTGCTTGTGGTAGTTAAAAGACAGAACAGAAACACCCACTTTCCTCTATAATGTTGACAAGAAGATTTAAAATGTTGCAGCAGAAATATCAGCTTCTTCACTTTGACTTTTCTGAGGCCTGTTTGGAAGGGAAATCTTCATGTTTTAGGCTCTCTGTTCAGAGGTTAAAAGCATAAAAGCCAACTCCATGAGAGTTTTGCATTGGATTCCCTTATCTTAAGGGAAGTAACAATGAAGAAAACGTGATGTAGGCTCTAAACTTGTATTCCAGGGATAAGAGGAAGTTAAGAAACTTCTTTTGTAGTCATGCAGTGCAGTTCCTTTAGTTCTCTGTAGACTTGAGGTGGTCTTGACCAAAACTATGTTATGAATGGGATCTGGTCTTACAGTACTAAAGGCAAGCAAGAGAGGCTGGAGGTTTGCAACAGGGATCTCTTTAATCCCATGGACATCACACAAGTCAGTAGAAGTAGCATGAGGACTGGGTACAAGTGGTTGGTATTCCAGGATGGGTGACACAGTAAGCAATTACCCAAAAAAATATTCACGGTAGCCCTGCCTTCATCCTTGTATCTGCTCTGCCTGGTGGCTCTCAGCCTTCTTGCTGGTGGCTTCCTGTTTGTTTTCTCAAAGATCATAAGTGTGTCTATGAAACCCCCCTGACCTTAAACCCGGGTTGTTCCCTGGGCAGGTTGGGGCGGTGGCAACACATAGGTGTTCCTCATCAAAGTCCAGTTTTGGCAAGCTGACTTGGTGTTTGCTCTTCCTTTGGGATGTGAGCCGAAAGAGTTGTTCTACGTAGCCCTATGTGCTGATGGAAGAGCGGGTCATGTATCCCTGGTTCTGGGCTGCCAAGAATCTTTACTCTCTGTAGGTAAAGCTGTACCTGCTTCCTTCCATTTGTCAAAAAACCTCAGCCACCCAAACAAACAAAAATCAACCAAAACACACACCAACTATTAATTATTTTGATAAGCATCCTAATCGTACTTTTAAGAAGCTACATTCAAAATTTTCAAGAAATTCAGAAACAGTTCTGAATGTGATGTTGCTGTTATCTTTGTTGATCTCACCCTCCTATAGCCTAATCTTTTTTTAATATAAAACTTATGTGTTATTGACCACAGGATTACGAATTTTGCTTGTAAGCTTCCTAGGGCATGGATAATGTCTCTCCTATCAATCACCTGCTCCATACTTAGAGGTAGCATAAGCAATTTGAAAAATGTTAAATTCCAATAAGATTTATGTACATACTTGCTACAGGGTGGTATTTTTGTATAAAACTTGGGTCTGTTTACTGACAGAATGTGCTTTTTCTCAGTTAGCAAGCCAGTATCATCCTGATTAAACACAGTAGCTGTGTTAAAAGGTGTTAGCAAACCATATTAAGGTTTAGTTCTTTCAAGCATATGATAAATCACTGAAGCTGAAAAACAGTTCCAAGAGCTTTCTCAAATCTTAAGCTGAACAGCAGTAAACTTTTGAACGTGAAACTTACTTGGGACTTTCTGATTGTAAAAGGTACTTTTTATTATAAGCCCAGTGGAAAACACTTGAGTAATATCAGTGTCTTTTTATATAAAAGGCAGAGGAAAAATAGATATTTTAGACAAAAACAAGTTGGGATTCTGTTACATCAGCTCTTAAGGTGGGATTGTAATTTTCCAAGAAGTAAAAGAAGTTATCATTGACTGTAGTATTGAAATCGATTCTTCTCTGGTCTCCCTGTTCTGTGCTCAGGTGGAGAGCTTGCTATTCTTGTGTAGTTTTGGGGAGGTAAGAAAAGTGATCGCTTTGGCAAGCATGTGAAAATACCTCTTCTAAAGACACTGGCTCTTTACCAGCCTGAATACAAGATTGCCCATCAATAACTGATCCAGCACTCTAGCAGGACCTGTTAAAGTTAGTGATGTAAATCTTTGGGGTGAACACCTGTTTCAAGTAAAAATTTCCAGTGTCTCCACCAGGAAGAGAATTTCACTGGCAGAAAATATCTAGACTTTGCCTAATAGTGTGTAAAAATAATATTTAAAATTGGGAGCGTAGCTCATCCTGTGTAACAGTGACTTCTTAGTGAAGCAGGAGATTGAATTGATGGAGAATGGCTTGAGGGTCTGACCCAAGCCTTGTGAAAGCAGGAGGGAGAGATACTCTCTCTCAAGGCAGGATGGATAGTGTATTAGTTCCAGGAACTATTTACAATAGACCTGCATTTAATTAAGCACTTGCTTTATCCTGACTGTCTTCTGCTGGTTAGGGGCTAAAAATATTTCACTGTGGTACTATGGCCACCTACACTTTTTTGATTTTTCCCAGCAGGTGAACTTTTTCAGATGAGGAAGATAGTAATAACGCTTTTCTCCGGTGCTGATGCAATAAATGGCTGTTTCCTTTAGCAAGGCAAATAGCTCACTGGGGTGTGTAGACTAAAACACCTGTGGTGTTCCACATTACCAGTTTCAAGAGAGTGTTTTTTCCGTATGAAAGTCTAACACTGTCAGGAAAGTGGTTTTGCACAGGGAGCCTACTTGAAAGTGATCCTTGGTCCTGTCTGTACCCTCCAGAAGCTGCCACAACAAGGCTGCCTTGCTTTTACGGTTGTTAATGATTTTTTTCTGGTGAAGGTCTAGTTGTTTCACAAACCAGTAAATCTTCAGTTTTCAGCTCAACAGAGGATCATCTGTTACTGGGGGGATCTTCCCCTCTGAAGACTTCTCCTACTGCAGCTCTTTCCCTCTTGAACATAACAGTCCCATTGGGCAGCAACAAACCTCTGCAGAAAACTGGGGATGCTTGTTGGTACAGGGGAGCATGGCAGAGAAAGGAAATGTCTATGAAACCACAGCCCTGGGCGCTCAAATGTTTATCTGCACTGGTGAGTGAAAGGGTTTGAGACCATCTGAAAAATTGAATATGATCTTTTTTTTCTCATGGTCTTCTGTCTCTCAGCTAGCAAACACCTAGATAAAGGTTCTTAACAGATTGCAGGGACTGGGTAAGGGTCTTCCTGGCTGGCTACGATTTGAATGATGCTGGAGTCTTTTGCCCATGGCTATTTACAGTAGATGGGTTTAGTCATTTCATTACAAATGAAAGATGAGTGCAAAATTCTCTTATCTGTTGGTTTGAGATTTTTTTCTCATTTCTTTTTGTAAGCTCTGGATTGTTCTTATTTATGTAGTAAAAAAAGAGTTTTATTGAGAAGTAGGAGTTAAAACGATACTAAGCAATGTTGAATGTTTTGCTCTGTTGCCTTCCTGGGCTATAAATAATGCATCAGCTTTTCTCATGCCTTTCCAATAGTACTGCTCTGTGATGGCCTTGTGATGAGGTAAGTGACATCCTGCAAGTTTAAATGGTGCAAAGAAGATGCTTCTTCTCCTGGGGTATGGAGTCAAAGGGTCTGAGTATTCTGCTCTTAAAGCTCTTCTGGGCAGCAGAAAACTGACGTTTATGTAGTTGTGACCATAGGCACACTTCCCTGTTTCTGTAGCCACTAACCTGTCTAGCCAGGCCTTTGTGGATCAGAGGAAGTTCTGTGCCAGAAGCAGGATAGATGAGGTGATGTGCTGCCCTTTCATCCTGCCACTGCCTGGGCACCACTTTACACAGCAGCAGGGCAGCTTGGATCCCAGGCGGTTCCTGGGAGCCTGGGTATGATGCAAAGGCATAACTATGGACTGGAACCAGCTGGGAAGTGCTGGTGAGGCTTACTTATCAGCAACCAGTCTTTGGATTAAACAGGATGCCACTACAAAGAGTTTGGCCAGCCTGCTTCCTCCCACAAAGTACACAGGTAGGGGGGAATTTCTGTCCAGGAAGGAAAGGGCAGCCTGCTCTACTGTGTTGCCTTGTGACAGTGGCAGAGCTGCTCTCCTTTGATAGCACCCACCCTCCCTGGCCCTGGGGGCAGAGGCTTGCAGAGCTGTCTGCAGCATCCAAAGTGTCCCAGATGTTAAACCTTCCTTGAGTCTCCAACACTTCCTGCTGTCTAAAAGTGGATTTTGGACATATTTCTTTGCAGCAAGGTAAGGAACAAGCAGATCAAAACTTCAGGTTCCTATTGGCAAGTGCCTGTTGGTCTTTGCTGTGGTCAGGCTGCATGACTCTGAAGTAGTCTTTTGCTCAAGGCACCAGTAGGTTAAGGGGTTTGTTTTTCAATATTTTACTGTAGTCTCCCAGAGGAGGTTCCTTCAGATGTGGAGGTGTTTGAATGAGGCTTTGCAATACTAGATACTCAAGAAAATGTTGACTTTTTATAAATTTTTTTCCATGTGTCACTGAACGTCAGAAATTTGCCAGATGCAGGGGGAATGAGGATGAAATAACTTAGTAAACATCCCTGGTGGAAAACTTTTCACTTGCCGCAGAATTCATATGCCAGTTTCTTACTGCAACTCAGAGCTGAGATCTCTTGATCTCTTTTTTTTTTTTTTCCTTTTGAAAAATGAAGTGAAGGTTTATCAACCTGTACAGTTAAATAAGAGCTTGGCCAGCCACATGAGGAAGTAAAACCTTCCTATAGAATGAGCTCTAACCTGCTCACTGTGCTTGTTTGCTCTCAGTTAACATCAGCCTTACCATAAAATCTCTAAATATGGGCTGACAACTTCCTGGTGAGCCCAGTACTGCTCTGAATCCAGCTTCTGGCTCGCAAATGGTGAGACAATATTGCTGGGACACAGAAAGAGCAGCTGTCAGGTAAGGTGCAGAGCAAATGGGGCTCCCTGTGAGTACAGCTCACTCTCTGGGGAGTTTAATTTTATTATTTTTGGCAAATGCAGCAGGGAAAGTGGGGAAGAAAAAGGTGAATCATTTCCTAGTCATCAAGGCAACAAATGGCTGGTCTTGTTATTAAAAGTTAATGTGCATCTCTAATTCATGGAAGTAAAAATTATCATTTTTCTGAAAGCAGAGCAGCCCATCTTGTTGCAGAAGAACAGCTCATGGAAGGGCTCGAATGGGCTGGCAGGCTCAGTGGTTTGCAGAGTGATTCTCAGGAACAGAGGAGGAAGGAGGGGTGGCCCAGACCTAAGGTGTAAGGGGGGGCACTATTGTGTCAGGAAGCTATTGCAGCACTCCTGGTGTTGCTCGGCATGCATGCCCAGTTTAGAGAAGACCCAAACCTCCTCTGTCTTGACCAATGTTGGGTTCAGCTGGTGGTGTGTTGTGCTCAGGCAGGACAGGGCTTTGGTGGGTCTTTGAGGAGACCCACCTCCCTCTGAGTCAAGCTGGTCCTTATTGCTGTTCTGTGGCCTGGGGCTGCAGGAGGTGCTGCTGGAATACACACCTGTGGGCACCTCCTCCTGCTCTGGCTCTTCACAAGCGGAGTGAAGACCTGGTGGATGTTCTTTAACATCACTCAAGATGAGGAGTTAGAATATAACCACTATTTTTTTGAAAGTTTTTACAAACATTTCATATTATTGTTTTCTAATCTTCCAAATTTATCAAAATACAAAAAAGGCAGAAGACCTTGACAGATCTCTCAATTCTTTTGTCAAAAGTATTTTTTTTAAATAACTAAAGACATTCCTTCCACGTGTCTGTGTGTATATGTGCACTTTTTAAACCAGAACATAGAATGGGAACACAATTGCCTGTGGATAAATTTAGTCTGGAAATTAAAAAACTTTGGGTCTCGGAAGAGGGAGAACAAGAGCAGTGTCCCAATAGGATCTGCTGAAGTGAGGATGGGGAGTGGCAGGAAGAAATCTAAGTAGTTTGAAAATGAAGGTCATAAAGTTCATAAATGGGATTTCACAACCTGTTTGTGATAGCAAAAGCTGGACTCTGTGATACAGGATTTCTCCTCTTCTTGTATGTTTTTATGCTGATTATAAGCAACCAACTGGATTTGGACATGCTACTAATTGATTACTAATGTGTAAAGCAGGGATTTTAATATCCTTTAATTCTCTATGTAGAAGGGTGACCTCAGTGTTGGCTGTGACCAAGCAGAAATACAGCGGTGAACTTTGCAGAGCTAGCACGTTGCTGATGATGGCTGGTCCTGCATTGTACCAGCCCCCAGGCAGCAACCCAGAGCTCGGTGTTTCCCACGCGTGGCACCAGCTCACCAAGCTGAAGCGTGGGCAGAAGGGCCAAGCCTTGCAAATGCTACTGCTGCGTGCCAGGATGCAAAGCATGCAGACATGGACCATGGGCTTGGGGCTTCTTGGGATCGGGCTGGAAAATGGTGTGGGGAGCAGCCTTCACTCAGAACATGCTGGCACATGCTGCTGCTGGGGCTGCGAGGGTCAAGG
Organism: Brachypteracias leptosomus; assembly: GCA_013401335.1. NCBI lineage: Eukaryota > Metazoa > Chordata > Aves > Coraciiformes > Brachypteraciidae > Brachypteracias > Brachypteracias leptosomus. Next base: position 45,807 of record VYZX01023997.1, read on the forward strand.
AGGACATGGTCTCTGCACCCTCTGCAGCTGGAAGGCTGGTAAAGTTTCAAACTGACCTTACTTTCCAATGAAATCTGGGACAAACATGCACACAATACCTGATGTTGATGTGGGAAATTGCTCTGATATTAAAATGAAGTGCATCAAAGTAGACAGAAGTACAGGTTTAAAAAATAATAATGATGGCTATTAAAATATGTATTAAATATTTTATTTTCAACCCGAGGACAGATAGCAACTAACATTTTAAATTTATAATAATTTATTAAAATAATCTATACATAAAACCAAATCAAGAAGTACACATTAAGTGTTTGGAACCACTGACAGCAGACCTGGGAGAGGGGTTTGCTACATTGTTAGCCCACCTGTTCTAGCTTCAGCTATATTCAGGTACAAAGATACAGTACTGGATTTCAGTTCAGAGAGTAGCTATTTCAAAGCTGAGAAACCGTTTCAGTATTGAAAAAGCAGGCAAATGCCTTTTAGTCTTCAGTCCAGGAATTAAAAACAAGGATTAGATGTAAAAATTGTTACACTGCACTGTGAGAAAAAACAGTCAAGCCCACACGCTGAAATAAGCAACGCTTTGGTTTAGATGGAAAAATACACATGGTAACTCCTTTCCCGTTATGTGTGACACACTCAAGGTATTTTTTATTCTCCTGAAGCTATGTGTCACTTTTAACAGAGTGCTAGATTTCTTCCTCAGAAGAATACCTGAAAGTTATAAGGCTACGTAGAAAAGTAAAGGTCAAAGTTGTATGAGGTGGGGTTATAACTAATTATCAGTTTTTCCTGCTGAACTAATCAGTTTTAAATTAACTGAACCCAATGTGAATTTCTTCCTCACAGCCCTGCAGGGGCTCTTAATGCTTCAGGGGGGAGCTGCACTCAGGTTCCTCTCTGATCTCCCTGTCTCTGGTACCTCCATGCCTTCCTCCAGTGGTTTCAGCTTCTGAGCAGGCTGGTGGCATGTGGGGTGGGCTGGGAAGGGGAGTTGCTGGCTGCAGTGTGGTTATGGCCCTGGCTTTGTCACGTAGCAGTTGTTTGGTCAGTTAAATCTGTGTCATTTGCTGAATGCAATTAGTGAAGGGAAGAGAGCCACCCTTACTTCCTACACTTGAATGGATGAGCCAGCCACAGCTTTTATCCACGTAGCGCCAGTAACTGCAGAGATGTGGCAAACATGCCAACAGTCACAGAAAATATTTGGCTTGATGGATGAGTGATCACCATGTATGACCTTCTGTTGTCATGTTGGGCTGCAGCAGCTCTGGGCATGCCTGCGTATGCTGCCAGTCACCTCCATTTACTGGGTAGACCAGAAACGTAAACAATGCAGTTCTGGAGAAATTTGAAGTAGCTTTCTGTTACTTCTGCACACTCATTTCTGACTTACCAGTTTCTCTTGGCAATACATGTGAGAGAAATTGAAACCACTTTTCAGATTGCCTGCTTCCAACAACTGCCCTGACAGCCTTCAAAAAAAAAGCTGCTTCTCTGAATATAAAAGAACTCCTCAATGAAATAGCAAATAACACAAAAAGAGTAAGTCAAGCATCATCGGAACAGATGAGTGACAGAATTTCATAAGGTGTGTTTGTGTATACAAAGATGAACACATACTAGGAAAGATAAAACTATATATAAAAAAGTTCACAGTTCCCAGCTACTTTGCAAATATTTCCTTAAGTTACTCTCTGAAATTTGCTATATTTGTTGCTATGGCATCCAAGCTCATCCAACAACATTCAACAGATTTTTATCTGTAGTTCACAAACCACACTGAGCAAATTGAAAATCCCCTGTTACACCGTCCTTTGTATCATTTCCTGTGAGATAAGGCTGAAGAACAAATTTACGCATACAACATGTTTGTGTACAGACAGGCTTGCATAGCTCATGAAGTAGGATGACACCTGTCTGACATAATGCCTGGAGGGTAACAAACATTGCATGGGACAGTTCAGAGCTTTTATAAATAAGAGTGGATCAGAAAAATGCTTTAATGCTGAGAGAAGACTGGGCAGTCTCTTCAGAGAGAAGACAGCTGAGCAGATAGGCTCTTTGCTGTGCACTAGGCAAATAACTGAGATTGCATGTTTTTCCTTCCCATGAGCTTTAGCTGATGCCTGTTGGACAAGGCTGGGAAGACAGGAGCGCTGGACTTAAAGGAACATAAATGCCTGCTAGGATGGCACTGGCCAGTTCACTTGCTAGCAAACCAGTACCACCACGCTCTGGAAAAATTTCTGTGGCAGGGGTGGATGTGCACCAGAGCAAGCTGGATTTTTTCTGCAAGCTGGGCTATGGTAAGCAGGACATCTGCAAAGTGCTGGAGAACCTGGGACAAGAGGCCTTGGAGGATGATGTGTTGAAAGAGCTGATTCGGATGGGGAGCAAACCTCAAGCTCTGGAGAGCCAGGCTCAGCCTTTCCCAGTAAAACTTGTTGCCCGTGGATCGTGTAGCACTACATCAGCATCAAAGTGGCTTGGAGAAGATGAAAGTGATTCCTCCGATTACTTGAGACCCATTGTGATTGATGGCAGCAATGTTGCAATGAGGTAAGCTCTGTTTCCTAAAAGGGATCGCTCTCCCTCTGAAGCTTTTGAATTTTAAAGCTGATGGCTAGAAGTAATTTTTTTTTCTTCAGGTAAGAGGTGCATTGATGTATTTGATGTATAATGTACGAACCACTACTTGTTCCTATTCTTTGGCTGAGGAACGGCTTCTAGGGACCTGCTGTCTCTATGCCTGTAAATACACACACCAAATGCAATCACACTGGCTTGCTCTGCATTTTGACCTTTCATAAGCCAACAGCTAGTTAACCACTACTGCTTATGGCTGCATGATTCAGCAGCTTTCTCTCCCTTTTAGTTCACCATTGATGCTTCCCTGCCTTTTCAAATGGGTACCTAGGATTTCTAAATCTATATGGTGAGGTGTTTCTAGGAAAAACTGATGGAGACAGAGCAGCCCAACTAACCTAAGAAGGAGAGGAAAAGTAAAGACAGGTGACTGTGGTTCATGACAACGTTGCAGTTGTACTGGTTTGACTTGCAAGTAAACCTCAACAGTGTTCCTGGCTTGTATATTTTTGTTGGGGTTTTGTTTTTTTTTTGGTTTGGCTCCATTTTTATGGAAGTATCAGAGAACTGATAGTTGACTTAGAATCACAGAATAGATGATGTAGTACTGACTGGTCTCATTTACTCCTTAATTAATTATGTTTCTGGGAAATGACATAGCAAACCCATCCTGGCCACATTTCCTAAGTAGTGTCCTGACAAAGTGAAAGCACTCCTACTGATGGAAAGCCTGGCACGTCCATGTCAATGGAAAGTCCAAAGACAGTAGTGGGTTGAGCTTTGTTAACCTGAGCAATATAAACAACCAGAGGCCCCAGCAGTTGAGAACATGGGACATGCTGGCTATCCACCATTTTTCCCTGTTACCTTTCCTGTCCACTCAGCAGGGTCAAACCCATCCCCGCAGGTTGGGACAGGGCAGAGGAGGGCTTCTTCCTTCAGTCAGCTTTGGTGTGAGGTGAGATGAGACCACAAGCCCTCTGGTTAGAGGGCAACTGAGCAAGCACATTCAGAGCAACTGGAGACTAAGCAAATTATGCCATCTTCTGGATTAAGTGAGAAATCCCATTCAAAAATGAGGGGTTTCTCGTTCAGAGCAGCTCGTGAGGAGTGAAAAATACACAACAGAGCAAAACCACGTAGCCCTGTATGGGCCATGAGCTCGGTAGCCGGGTGTTAGGATCTTTTACTCTCAATTGTATTTTCACCCTAGAACCTCCTTAGAGTGTCCTTCTTGCCTCTCTGCAAAAGAAATGAGTACACATTCACGCAGAGCAGCTGAGCTGAGCATCTCTCCTTTCACTGTGTTAGGGGCAATACTACTCCTGGCTGGCCACGTGCTCCATTCTCCTGGGACAACCTTGTCCTCATCAATTTGCCAAGGCTGTTTTAGCACAGGCAGAAGTGGACAAGACAGAGACCAGTGTTGTTTTCGAGATGGCAAAGATGCACCTTTGCCACTAAGCAGGAGGCCCAGAACTAAGGGGAGATATAGTGCCTGTTTTTGAGCTTGGAGTACTCTGGAAAGCTCTGAGATCATCCTGCTCTGCCAGCCCGTGCACAGGAGCTTGATGGACAGCAATTATTTAAAACAAATGTTATTACAGGTATGTGCAGCAGATGGTTTCAGCTAGCAAGTTATATTGCTTTCCTAGACCACATGTCCACCTAAATGGGTTTTCAAGAAGCCATGTGTGTTTCTGGCGCGTAAAAATTTAAATCTTTTTGAGGAATGATTTCCAAAATATGAGTCCGAGAGATGTTTGCCTGCTGGATTATTGAAGGCTAGTATTCTGCTGTGGATTTCTCATCTTTCACCTAAAAGGAATTAAAGGAATGTGAAGTACTTTTGAGTTTCAGAAAACCAAAGGTTTTACAGCTCTTCTCAGCCATCCCCAACCTGTGTCTTGATAAAGTTAAAGACTACTTGGATGACGGAGGAGTTGCTTCTCCTTGTCAGTTCTACTCACATTGAACTGATGTAGTGTGAAAGAGGCTGCTTTCCTCTCCTGGATGCCTTTCAAAGTGGTGCTGAATGGCATTTACTTTGGCTAATGGGACAGACCTGGTGAGTGTTTTTGGCATCCTTGTTTAAATTTTTCTGGTTTGCTGCTGTCATACAGAGAAGAGCTGTTTGCACAAGTCAGAAAAAAGGGATGTTAGGTTTCCTTGCTGGGAAAACTTCATCATCAACACCAACAACCATAACAGTGCAGGAGAAGCAGCTTTGTAGGGTTGAAGCTGTCAAAAAAGTCAAAGCCTGGAGAGGCAATTGCCTGTGTGGACAAAAATGTTTCGAGCATTTCTATTTCTGTCTTAGGATTGGTGTTTCTGGAGCATTTCAGTGTTGGTGCTGAGGGCTCATTGTGGGGTGCAAGGTTTTGAAAAGGATGTCTATAACCCAGGGTACTAAAGCAAACGAGTTGGTGGTCTCCTACCATCAACCATCCTATCCATAGAAACAGAAGGGAAAATAACCTTGCCTTCAGCCAGTCTCACTATTCAAGCATCTCAGTGCACTTTGTATTTCCATCAGATGTAATCAGAAACTTAGCTGCCTGCCAGCTGATCCTTGGGAATCAGGCAGGACAGTTTAGTGAGGCTAGTGGAAAACATAAATGGAGTTGTGTTAATATGAAAAGGGAACTGTCATAACCCCATTCACTCCTCACCAAAGAGGCAAGCTTCTCTAGTCCTTGTCCTTGCACTTTGTTTTTAAGCTGTGACAGATACAGGTCTTTTCCTAAGCCAGCAGAGTCCTGCATTCTGCCAAAGCTGTGGCTGATACTGCGTCACTACCAGGTGGAGAAGAAAGTTGTTCTGACTAAACTTCTCAAAGGGGTTGGAATTGTAGAATTTAAAAAGGAATCACCGCATGCTGATTATGGATTAATTGCTGGAGTCACAGTGAGGCCAAATTGCTATGGCCCTGCTGATCTGTGAGACAAGCTCAATGTGCCCTGTTGCTGACAGGAGGGAGAGAGTGACAAGACTGACTTATGACAGACCAGTTGTGGTACACAGGCTATGGGGGTGTGTGGGAAAGGTGACTGACAGGAGCCAGTCTGTTGTCAGGCAGCACAAACTCACCATGCAGAGAGAATGCGAAGGTTTAAAGCCCTTGCTTTAAACCAGACACTGGTGTCCAGTTGTGCCAATGCAGCCTCACACCCTGTGTGTACATACTGTTTGAGATACACCTTCCCCAGGTTTGGCTGTAGCATTGCAGCAGCAAATGGATTAAGTGGTAGCCCTGAGAAACAACTCCAGGTGCCTCTTCTCCCTTCTGTTGTTCGGCTTTTTGGCCACATCACTTATGTTTGAGTGTGTTACCTTCTGCACTGTTGCTACGTCTAGAACTACTTTCCTAAGCTTGTCAGGGTTATATATATATATGTGTCTGTGTATATGAGTAGTGAATGTTAAAGCAGGCTGTTGCTGAACTTTGAGGCATGGCATTAAAGATATACCTAGACTTTCTTTTAAAGGCATCTGAAAAAGCCACGTGAACTTCCAATTCACCTGTCCAGGTGACTTTATACCTATCCCGGGTAGATCCTATCCTTTAAAACTAAAAAAATCCAGCTGTGCTAGAATAGGCACTAGACGTATTGTGCACTTCAGACAATTTATTATTGATGAAGATGTTTTAAGACTTCCTATTGCCTGAGTATCTATTAATAAACAACCAACTTTCTTCCGCCAGATTGTACTATTTTTCATTTTTGGTCACCATTTCAGAATTGAAACTTTTATTAGGTGTAAAATAGAGCTTTGGTTATGAGGCTGGTGTAGGCAGAACCTAGAGATGAATTCCTGGGGGACGATGAGGGAAGAAGCATTTAAGACTGCAACATCATCCTCACTTGGTCACAGCAGGTAGGTGTAGTAACTGAGATAGTCACTTACAAGTATGTTTTGCAGAGGTGAAAGCCTAGGTGAGACTGTGGTGATATTATCCAGAAGGTATAAGGATAAGGTTTCTGTAGATATCACAAGGGTGTTTATCCATTTTAGGACTTTGTCTAGAGTATATTTTTCCTTCCTCATGCAGAGGTAGTTAACAAATTACCTCCCTTGGCACATGCGCTGCGCTGTAGTGAGATTTTTTGATAAGCAAATGACAAGCAGTAAGAAATTTTTAGGTGGGGACAAAGCGAGGGAGAAACTTAGGAAGGATATCACCTCTAATTGTTGGGGTTTTTTTGAGGTTCTGTGTCTTGTTCTGAATATTGATAATTCTTCAGAACCCGCCTTTCTGCATTCCTCTACACCTGTCTCAGGTCTTTCCTACCTGTCTGGGCAATGAAGACAAAAATCCACCAACAAGGGCAAGATAAAGATGGCCCTGAGGTGCCTGTGGCAATCTCCACTGGGGTCTTGTCCCTTTTTTTGGTGCCCCGAGTTATGTTCTCTGTATGTCTCATCCTGCTTCTTACAGGGTTCCTTCTCCCATAGTTTGACTCCTGTTCCTGAAAGACATCAGCAGCTGAATGGCCTGTGATGATACTTGCAGTCACTTCAGACATTAAAATCTCTAAAGTCATTGTTACCACAGAAAAAAATTCCCACATTTTCTTTCTCAAAGGATTGCCTCATGGGTTTCTGCTTGTTCTGGAAGAAACTGTCACTCCTCAAACTCTTATCAGACAAGGCACGTCAAGGGCCTGAAACAGCCTAAGAGCTTGCTGGTACTTTAGGACCCAAGTCCATCCAGGTACAGATGGAAGCAACAGACTTGGGTTGAAGGCAGGACATGAAAATAAGCAATAGGATACCTCTGTTTTTAAGCATCCAGGTTGCTTCAGTTTCTGGTTCTGCTGGAGGAGGTGTTTGGATCGGTCTAACCAGCACACCCTGCCAGGTTGTTTTCTTAAAAGCTTTTGTGGCAAATGACACAAAAGCTGTTTATTTTCCCTTTTCATTACTGGCTCAGTTAAAGAGAACTGTAAGCTTCTTGAAAGCTTTGCTTCATCATCCTCCTCCTTTTCTTTTGTAGTCACGGAAACAAAGAAATATTCTCTTGCTGGGGGATCCAGCTGGCAGTGGATTGGTTTCGAGAGAGGGGACACACGTACATCAAGGTTTTTGTCCCACTCTGGAGAAAGGAGCCCCCTCGACAAGACAGTCCCATTGCAGGTAGGTCACCATCCTAGGCATAATTTGGCAACTAATAGGTGTAGTTTGGAGACAGGGGATGTGAAAAGTCCAGTACAGTTTTGCCCTGTAAAGACAAGCACAGTGCAAGTTGTGTATCATGTTTCCATCACTTAAATTAGTGATTAATTTATTGCGGCACACTCCTGGCTGGCAGCTAAAACTGCTTACAAGGCTTTGTTGTGCTGCTTTGAGCCTTCTGCTGTACAAGCACAAGTTGCTGCCAGCTGAGTTAAAGTCATTTGTCAGCTCACGAGGAGTCTGCAGAGCTTTTAAGGGCAGCCAGGAGACAACAACATTGTTGCACACATTAACCAAAAGCTGCAGTAGCCAAAATGCTCACTACTTGCGTGGCTGTTGTCTGTTAGCCTCTTACTCCAATACTTGGGTTCCTCTTCCAGGACAAGGAAATTCATCAGCTGAAGTTTGTGGAGAGTGCTGAGACCAGGTTGTATGGAAATAGATCTGCCAGATTTGTGCTGGCAGCTTGGTGCCTGCAGATGAGGCGGCTGGGGATCCATCTTTCTGCATAGCAGGAATGACAAAAAGTCAGGAGTATCCTCAATACCAGCAAAATAAATGGGTTTATTTATTTATCAGACACATTTTATCTCCAAGTAAAGCTCATATCAGGGCTGGTAGTGAGCTTTCTAGCACTTAGCAGGGTAAAAAGGGCACTAAAGGCACTGCAGTATGCCTCTGGTGTAGGATTGAAACCATACTTTTACAATTAAGACTTAAACATCAAAAAAGGGTGTCTCAAATTTTACAAGTAGATGGTTTTGTAAAAGTGAAAAAGTAAATTTTTCAAGTTGCCAAAAACCACCAGATATCAGAGCATCTGAAAATTCACACCACTATAAGTTGCCTAAAGTGCTGAAACATCTTTAGATTCCTGCAGGTTTCTAGCCCATTATTGAGACCTGATTGTAAGTAGTTAATTAGCATAACTTAAAAAAAAAAATTCCCTTTTATTTCTGCCACCAGATCAGCACATTCTTGAAGAACTTGAAAAGCAATCGATCCTTGTGTACACCCCGTCCCGGAAGGTGAAAGGCAAGAGGGTAGTTTGCTATGATGATCGCTATATAGTGAAAGTTGCTTATGAGAAAGATGGAGTCATTGTTTCCAATGACCACTACAGGGATCTCCAGAACGAAAACCCCGAGTGGAAATGGTTTATTGAGCAGCGACTACTCATGTACTCTTTTGTCAGCAACAGGTAAGATATAGTTGTTGTTAAACAATCTTGAATTTAAACATTATGGGCCAAGTCAGCTTCAATATCAGTGCACCTCCCACCGGTAGCAGAGTGCACAAGCCTTTTTCTGAAAAGAATTTACCACAGCTTTTTAATCTCATTTCTTTAGTTCCTGCTCCCTCAGCTTTGGTCTTAAACCCTCCATGTCATTCTTCACTGGACTTCTCTATTTGAATAGCAGCATTAGTGACCAGCTTTGCTTCTTTCCAATCGAAACTGGGATGTTAAACCAAGGCTTGGTGTATTTTAATTTCTACTTCCTGTAAGAAACAGAATTAAATCTGTAAGAGGAGTCTGGCTATTTGGCAGTATTTTTAATTCCCCTGCAAGGCAGAACAACAAATACTTTTTCCTATTCTTTTGTAATCGTACTTTCTAGAAGAAGAGAAAGGGTCTCTCTGGCCCTTAACCATCCCTGTTGGGGAAGGTTTTCATTGAGGCCCTTACACTGTGCCTGCGCAGCTGAACTGGGTGATCCTCAGTCTAACCTTGTCTGAGTTTCCCGGTAGCAGAGATGTTCATCAGCTATCAGTTTGGCTGGGACAATGCACCTGGGGACATCCAGTGTGCATGGGTGAGTGTTGAGCAGAGAAGCCACCTCACACAGCATCACTCTCCATGGGTCAGGATGGAGACTTGGCTCTCCTGCCAGAAAAGTTGGATGGGAGTCCTTGGCACTGGGTTTCAGGTTCCCTGTAACATTGTTCACAGAAATGCAGACGATGAAGGCCAGCATACTGTATTTCTCAAAGCGCCAGTCCATTATCTCTATAGTTATTAACAGAGTACAAATATTGATACTTTCCTTCCTATTTCATAGAAATTGCCAGTCCTTTTCAGAACCCTTTCCCCAGAAAGTCTAGCTGTTACTGTGAAGCCCAGTTGAATACTTTCAGTGAGACCTTCTCATACAGCTTTGGGAACATCTCTAAAACCACAGCCTGAAGTTGGAGGTTTCAGTCCCATTATGTGGATAACCAAATTCCCTGAGTGCCTTCCTTCTCCTCCTGCCCGTGACTCCCTTTATCTGACTGAGAGTTGTTCCATGGGTGGGTGTAGTGCAGATATATTTGCAAGAAAGTCCAGAAATGTTAATTAATTTTCTTCCTGGAACATCACATTCAGGTACTGGCACAGAAGAATAAACAGTTTTAACTGATCATTTTGCAGGTGTTGTAGCAGGAAGACTTTACTGAATCCTTGAGAAAGGCTGGGCTTGTTTATCACACCACGTGCATGATCAGCTGTAGCTCTGAATTATTAATGTCTGTTGACATTTTAATTCTCATTCTCCTACAAGTATTTAGTAAGAGAAAAGTGATTTTGCTGTGGAAGGGAGCTGATGGTGAGACTTGGAGTGCTGGCACTACAGAAGAGTTTGCTGTTGCATCAGAGAAAAAGGAAGCGATGCTGCTGCAGCTGGGGCTGCTGGCCAGTCAGAGCTCTGCCAAGCCACTGTGCCCTTCCAGTTGTTTTATGTTAGTAGGAAAAACAACAACAACATGAAGCTGAAGCATTATTGTCTTGGCAGGAAGGAGAGCACTGTGGCTAGTAATGCAGCCTGACTTCTGAAGGCCAGGCCACCAAAGGATCACAAGGATTTTCTGCCCTAAGCTTGAGCCACAAGCTGTGATGGCACTTTAGCTCCAACAGCTTAAGGTATTTTTGTTATCCCTGTGACTTTTTCCTTTTTCAGATTTATGCCTCCTGATGATCCGTTAGGCCGGCATGGACCCACTCTTAATAACTTCCTCAGCAAAAAGCCAGTGCTTCCTGAACCAAAATGGCAGTCTTGCCCCTATGGTGGGTTTTTCCCCATGCTGTGAACTGCCACCCCTCTTCCTCCTGCCCCACGCTTCCCAGCGCCACTTTCCTTTGGCTAAGGGCAAGCACATTGCCATGTGCTCTCCTGCTTTGTGTGCCAGGGACTTGGGTCAGGGCTGCTCAAAGGTGTGATGCTTTTTTCCTCTTCTGCTTAAGCGGCTTCAGGGTCCACAAAGGCAGCAGCTGCTTCTGGCTCCACCCTCCCTGCCTGTGAATAGCACCCAAAGCAGGCTCCGTGGCCATGCTGGCCCCCAGCCTGCACACGCTTTTCACTTTGCAGCATGAACTTGCATAGCAGCACTTAGGAAAGGCCATCCAAACACATCCCCGCTCTCCCCTCCCAACAGCTTTCCACTACTGTGCAGGTTTCTCAGAGATAAATCCCTCCCTGCACCATTTTTTACAGCAACCCTCTGTAGCAGCAAATCCCCCACCCCACTGAGTGCAACAACTGGAACATAAATAAATTTCAGACCCTTACAAAATAGCAGAAATTTGCTTTCATTGCTGCTTCGCCCTGCAGTATTAGGTCAGCAATATCTAAATTTGGGGTCAAAAGTACCGAACTGGAAAATAGCGCTTCCCCTCTTTGCTGTTTGTGCTCCCCGTGCCCGGCACATGCACAGTGTTGGGGAGAAGGGGTGTGTGTGCTAAGCAATGTGAGTGCTAGCGACAACCTCCTGATTAATTCTTTTTTGTTTCTTTCAGGTAAAAAATGCACTTATGGCAATAAATGTAAATTTTACCACCCAGAGAGACCACATCAAGCTCAGCTCTCGGTTGCTGATGAGCTGAGGGCCAAAATAAAGATCCCATTAAGCCTGGGGAACGAGGAGAAGCATAACCACTCACTGTACAGGACTGGAGGAGAGCCTGCACCCTGTGATACCTGCACTGAAGCACTGCAAGATGCCAGCGGCTGCGCAAGGGCTTCCTGCTACCCAGGGTGGTCCCAGGGTTGCTGGCCTGAGCAGCTGTCCAGTGCCTGGGCCAGCAGCCCCAGTTCTGACCTGGGGATGGACCATCGGTTGCTACAGCCAGAGCTGCTGCCAGACCAGCCACTCCTGGAGAAGATATCAGCACTATCCATCAGTGATGACACTTACAGCTACAACTGGTCCACAGATTCCTCTCATGACAGAGAGGTGATGGACAGCCCTCATCACCGCAGTGACCTCAGGCACAACCCATACTCATTTCATCACTCCCATAGCTTGGACCACACCTGCTTACTGGGATGTCCTTTCCAGCAAACAGTGCTCCCCTCTGCACGGGGCAGGATGCATCCAGCCCACCCCTGGCCTCAGGCATGTTGTGGCCTACACAGGATGGGTCAGAGGACCCGCTATGTCCCTGATGGTGCTGCTCAGCACAAGCAGGCTCTGGAGACTGGACACCATGTTTTGCTGCAGACTGCAGCTCTTCCCCCTGACCCACTTCAGTTTTACAGCGAGCATCACCATCAGCAGCAGCAGCAGCAGTGCTGTTTCCCCAGCCAGCAACCACAGCAGCCCTTTCTGTTAGACTCCAGCAACGGACTGGGCTTCTTCCAGAAAGCCCATGCTCACCCCAATGCCCCTTACAGTGACTACTGGCCCACCCCAGCTGCAAGGCCACCCTCCACCCAGCAAGCAAACATACACAGGGAGCTGTGCTCCCTTTTCCCTTACGGTGAGGTGAACCACATCATGGCTTTGTACCCTGACATTAAAGATATTGCTAGCTTGACTTTACTGATTCAAAGACACAGAAACTTGTAAAGCCTCCAGACCAAACCTTTTCCAACAAGAACAAGTCTTGGGGCAAAAAGATGCTACTCTGAGGCTTAAATGTTATTAAAGGATTTTATGGCAAAGGTTATAGTTGTTCCAGGAGCACAAGCCTAAGCATCAACCAACTGTGTTTTATAGGGCATCAAGTCAAGACAAAGGCTGCCATTCACTGCAGTGGGATTTCATTCACCTCCCATGGAAGTGAGCGGGAGGGCTCAGGGTAACTGGGCTGTTTGCATTTGAACCTCACTGGTGACTGGGTTGAGGATGGTGTAGCTCTTCATTAATGTCTTGAAACACTAGACGTGTTTTTAAAGCCCTAACCTATCGTTCAACTGCTGTAAAAGAACCATGTTCCATGGTCCCCAGTGAAGGGCTCCCTGTAGACCCCCAACGACTACTTGTTCAGCTAGCTTAAAAAGTAATTTGGCCTATTTCCCCTGATACAGAGCTGTGCATTCTGCTAGAAGGCAACTTTCGGTCCATACTATTGTCTGACACATGCCCAACCCAGTACCAGTGAGTTTTCAAAGATAGATCTTGTGTTTATAAACCAATGCTGTGAATACGTAAAGTCACTAGCAGAGGTGGTGGGGTTACACTTGAAGCACTTGAAGATAGCTGCAGGTACATTTTTCTGAGGTCTTGTACAATGTAAGTCAAATCAGGGAAGTCGTCTTCGATGTACGCCTTGATGGGGGCTGAAGTCTTGGGGTTGTTAATTCCATAAAGAAACTCAGATGATGCCAAAGGGAAAACAAAACCCCAGCACTCTTTAAAGTGTCTCTGTTGTACTGAACAAGAAAACTATTGTTGACTTAACATTTAATCGTCAACTGTTGTCCCATGATGCAATGATAGAGGTGAATTATTATTACATACATTTAAACTGTGTTCTGTTGGGACACGTTTGATTTTCAGTAAGCTGTAAAGCTGCTAATCTCTGCATTATTCCACTGAATTCTTCAGATGATAATTCAAACATTAAGGTTGATCCTGAAGGTTTTTGGCATTATACCAAAGTTTCAGTATGTCAGTCTGACATGTTTTAAAAATGCTGTAGCACATTATAAAATGGTCATCTAGAACACTTTGTTCTGACTAATATAATGGTTTTCTTTTTTGTTTATTTTTGGTTTTCTCTCTCTCTTTTTTTTCCCCTCCATTTCTTTTAGCACTAATGCTTCAAGGTGGGATTTACAAGTTCTCTGACACTGCAGTATCTCTGTTAGGTTCTTCCCTGAAGCGCAATTGGTGATGCTGGCCCCAGGCAGGAACTAAACATAGCCTGACTGACAACTCTGAAATCTCTTACTTTTAAAAAGGTGACTAAGAAGTAGTAATTTCCCTTTAGTGATGTTATCACATCATGCATTTTTTGAAAGTGGTGACAGTGTGACCTGTTTCCCTCTGGAAACTGCCAGAAGCTTTTTTTCTGGTGGTAGTGTTTAAAGAATCTTCAGGAAATAAGTATACTGTTTCAGCTCAGTCTCCTATGGCCGTGTGGTAGGCTCCAAGAAATGCTAATTTGAAGTTTGGAGGTGGGATATACACACAGCAATGGAGCAGAATATAACCATACATGACAACATTTATTTTCATGTCTGGAATGTATGTTACATATTTCAGTGCAGAAAGCATTTAAAATCTATAGGAAAATTGGCACACTGCCTTTATGTAGTGCCCTCGGCTTGCTGGAGAAGTGTATAAGCTTTTCTCCTTTTCCTTGGAGGATGCACAGGAATTTGGTGGTTGTTCAAAACCCTCTCTTGATGTTTAATAACTTACTTTTCTTTAATTTCTATTTTATTTACTGAGGAATCTTTCAGCAAAACACATAGAATGTGCATTCTGCTGAGAAAGTGTCTGAGAAAATAAATCAGACTTTGGCGTGAAACAGAACTTGATTTCTCTTGGCTCTTTGCTCACCAGCGGGCTTTTTCTCATGGAGTTTTTGTTGGAAGGGCAGCAGAGCAGCAGTGCTGTGTCACTGCCTGCTTCAGAGGAGCTCTGCCGCTGGCCCAGAGCCCACAGAAAACACAGACTGTTTTGTTATTTCACCACAGCACAAGCATCTGGGACTCAGGAGTTTCTGCTGCAGAGCTTTTTACACCTTCCAAGATGGGAGGATTTCTTTTTGGCTTTGTCAGCTCCTGAGGCAAGGGAAGGGGCTGCTGAGGGAGAGGAGGAGGCAGCTTTTGCACAGGTAGGGTAGGAGGCTGTTGCTATTTGGAATCTCTGCTGAGATGCATTTGAGTCCAGCTGTCACTGCCAAGTTGAAAATGAATCCATAAATCCCAACTGGCTCAGAAAGCCCTTAATGTTCTTTGCTTTTTGGTTGTCAAGACTCTTTTAGAAGAAGCTGCAAGCAGTGGGAGCAATACTCCCTGAGACGGGCTGCTTTCCTTACAGAGTTGCCAAGTTCATTTTAAGATTTAAAAAAAAAAAAAGTCATAAAAGAAAATCTTCTTCCCTTCTCTACTCTCATCCTTTCCCAAAAAGTTAGGAAGCCACAGACACTCTCCTTTGTGAGAGGTTAGGGAAACTAGATACAAGTATTTCATGGAAAAGTCTTGGTTGGAAGTCACCCCTGCAACAGCTCCTCAGCATAAAAAAGAGTGAACAAGGGTGGTCCTCTGCACCTGATGCAGTTCTGAGCAGCTCACAGTACATCCCTCCCACCTCTTCTTAAATATAGACATTTCTCCCTCACAGAACAGTGATGACAAGCCTACTAATTTGGTCAGCTTTGATACCATAAAAACTAATGCCATAAGCTGGTCTATGAAGTCAATAATGTAATTCTGTACCAAACACTTCCCAGTTTTACTCCTGGAGCCATAACTCGTCCACTCTGCCACCTTAAGCCCTTTGCTTTTCTGCCTCAGGGTATGTCTGCTCTGTGTTCACTCTCACATATATATATGAGACTGCTGTAGTATTTACCTCCTATGTGCTGGTGGGACTGGGATGCTTTGAACTCTTGAGAAGAACAGTTTAATATTACAGCACCATTTGTCTTTAGTGTTATTATAAAAGTGCTATGACTTGAAATGGATAGTGAATGGTTTTTTAAACCATTTTAGCCATGTCCCTTCTCTGATCTGAGTTGAGCTCACTGCCTTGTAGTCTGGCAGCAGTCTTGAAGGAACTCTTTAGTAAGATGTATTGATGTGCTGACTTAGCAAATGCAATCAAAGTGGACATACAAATGGAGCAAAGCTGCGAACGCAGCAATTTGTGGGGACAACATACACACGGCAGCAAGCCAGAAAGTTAGGACAACTCATGCAGGGCTGGCAGGGCTTTGAATGTAGTAAGAAATTAGACAACATACCTCTGGTGATGAACAGTGGCATTAGAATTACTCACTGTAACCGCTCTGCTAGATCCTTCTCTTTGGCTTTCCCCATATCACACAACTTCCTTGGCTTCTATAATTTTTACACATTTTCTTTCTCCTGTTCTCGATAGGCTCAGGATTTCCATTGCACTCTTTATGGAGTGGGCCACAAGTCACAAAACACTTCCCCATCCCAACTCCTCTCTTTCCACCTCCACAAAACCACACGCCTCCACACACTGTCACCCCAAACTCTTGTTTCGTACTCCCTTCAGTTCCCCGCTCCCTCCCCACCCCAGGCACTCACCGACTCCCTTATTGTGCCAGGTATTCCTCCTGTTCAAGCCCAGAGAGTTCCTCTCCTCCCTTCACCACTGCCCTCCAGCTTAAGGGGTTTCTTTTATTTTTTTCTTTTTTTTTATATTGTTAAAACTGTGACATAGATACCTTTAGCTTGACAGAGATCTGATAAGCTCAGGCTGTTTTCCCCTCATGCCTTAAAGCAGTTTTCCCAGTAAAAGCTATTTGGGGAAGGAAAGCGAAGCAAAGTCACATTCCCAGTTGCTTGTGCTGACTTCATACAGCTTTCTCATGTCTAAGGATCAGACGAGATGCTAACAGAAACACAGCCACCATGCTCTCTTAACTACTTTAAATCCTACTGTAAAAGCAACATTCATCCTCCAGCTGCCATCAGCAGGGTTGTACATTTGAGGGAGTTACTAACACTGCTGGCTTCATACAGAAAACAAATGGGCATTAGGACACTGAACAGCAGAACAAAACAAAACCATAAACTAGAAGCAGGCAGCAAAACATGGATGGCACAAAACCCAGTCAAACGAAAATAAATTTTCTCATAGACATTGACTATCAAGAAGGTATTAAACAAAATTAAAGAAAAGTAGAGCTGGTAGAAACAAGTATTGTACATTATGCACGGTATGATAAACCCTAGAAAGATTCTGCTGTGCAAAGTAAGATTGAAAAGGGTGGTTGCCACCCATCTGCACCCTTGCAACACTGAGAAAAGCAGGGTCCAGCTCTCCTGTGGCTGTCAGCTTGCTGAATTTAATATCCATAATTTATCATAGAATTGTTTAGATTGGGAAAGACCTCTAGGATCACCAAGTCCACCTTCATTCCAACATCTCCCTGACCACTAAACCATGTCTTGAAGCACCCTTCTACCTGTTTTTTGAACACCTCCAGGGATGGTGACTCCACCACCTC
The DNA here is from genome assembly GCA_013401335.1 of Brachypteracias leptosomus. Classification (NCBI taxonomy): domain Eukaryota; kingdom Metazoa; phylum Chordata; class Aves; order Coraciiformes; family Brachypteraciidae; genus Brachypteracias; species Brachypteracias leptosomus. The sequence continues at coordinate 62,992 of VYZX01023997.1, forward strand.
CCTGGGCAGCCTATTCCACTGCCTAACCACTCTTTCAGTAAAGAATTTCTTCATAGTATCCTTATTATATGCAGAGGCTCCAAACAACAACTAAATAAGAAGCAGTATCAACTATAGTAACTGAATGCACTACAACATTGGACCTAAAGACAAGACAAAGACACCATCATCATCTGGTGATTTGGTTTCCACATCAGACCTAGTTTTACTGCCAGAGTAATGTTGTCCTTGCATTGTCAGCAGAAGAGCTGCAGTGAGATGAGAACTGCTTAACAGGGATAAAGAGCAACCAACACTCGCTAAGGTGGGGTAGCAGGAGAAGCACAGAGGAACATGACGGCTTTTACCACTTGAAACGGGAAATGGCAAAATGCACTTCACAAATAAAACCAAATTCTGCAGCTCCAGGGAAAGCGAAAGCATAAATGCCACAATGGCACAGCAAAGGCTGCAGTCCATCTGATCCCTGCTCAAAAGCAGCGCTAAGGAAAGTTTTAGCAGGGAAGCAAACTTGACTGTGATTTCTTACTGCCAAAAAATATGAAGCTATTGGCAGACAATTATAAGAGTTACTCAAAACTATCATTGGAATGAGAAATACTGAGTTTTCCCTACAGGAGGTCCTGTTAGGAAGAGACTGAAGGGAATACAGAAGCTTGTAAAAATGTTAGTTCCAGCAGGGAAACATTCTCAGAGAAGAACTTCAGCATCTGAATATCCTTTTGCTCATAATGCAATATACGACATGTGGTGGATTTGGAGCCCTGGCTTCACTTAAAGAAGCAGATGGAAGATCTTTAAACCTTTAGAACATCTTTCTTAAGTTACATATTTAAGCCCTGCAAAAGACAAAAAATGAGAATCAGTTTAAGCTGAAATAAATAAATATGGAAAAAAAGGAGCAGAGAATCCAAATTCTAGATGAAGAAAAGTAGAAAAAACACTCTCCAATGGTTATTTCTGTTCATTGTTTATGATATCGATATGCAACTGGGGATGGTATTTGGGAGACGCTTGTTTAGGTCAGCCTCTGCACTTTGCTCTTCACTATCCTAAGTTTGTATTTGTTCAAGGGAACTAAACAGAGCTGTTGAAATAAAAATGATAAACAGCCAAGCGGAATGCCTCTAGGAAACGTCTAGCAACTGGCATCTGTAAGACATACACCAATAATAAATTTTTAAAAAACGTGATGCCCAAGTCCACCACAAGGTGTCAATGTGGTAGCACTAGAAAAAGGATTTACTGCTCCAGGGCTGACTTTCACAAGCCAGTCCCATCCACCCGCTTAAATCCTATCCATCAGCAGGGGTTGCGTGCACTTTGACCGTAGGTCGAACAGAACCGACACGACACCACGCACTGGAGAGTTGTGCGGTGGAGTTTTGGCTCTGCTCGGCACAGAGACAGCTTTACCTGGGCTCATGGCCAGAGGGGCTCCTGTAGGTTGAAAGAAATGTATGTACCTGATGGTGAGGCTTGATCACACCGGCTGAACTGACTCCGCTGCCTTCTGCTGACTGTTGACCACAGAGATGAAACCCAGGGCACTGCTGAGCACTTGCACTGCATCTTAACCTCAGTGTGTCTTTTATGTTTAAACAGCCCTAGAAGTGCACATGGCAACTCAGATGGTCTTAGAAGTTGCAACACCTTGGCAGATCACGGAGCTGCAAGAGCCAAACAGGATCACTTGAATAATAGGTTTCGGAAAGGGGACATTTTACAAAATCCACCCTTTATTCCATCTTTTTATTCTCCCCTCACCTGCAGTTCAAGCTACAGTTGCCCTGACGTTGGCGGCTCAGGATTTGTCTTGGCTGGGGACCAGGCGCTGCTGCCAGGCTCCCCTTTCAGTGACTGGGAAAGTCACTCGGGGTTAAGTTTAGAGCTCCAGGTTGGCACATTCTTAATGCTAGCCAAAAATAAGTGTGAATGGGGATCAATTTTATGAATTTGCTGAGCTGCCAATTATATTTTAAAGCTGAAATCTGAAACTAGGTTTGCCAGTTGGGTATCGCAGCCAACCCTTAGACAGAAATTAATTGGAAAGCCACTTTCTCCTTGAGTCCAGAGAGAATTGCCTTACAAATGTTATCTCTAAAGTCTTTCCGGGTATACTTTGGACATTATTGGTCAACCTGAACACAGGGGATTTTAACAAATTCAGTTTTTCATATTGTATATGTGACAATCAAGATTTAGGCAGATATACAAGTATTCCGGGCACGCAACTGTAAGGCAGCATTAAGTGTGTGTGTGTAGGAGGGTAAAAGCTTCTTTCAAAGCAATTAAAAATACATTATTTTCCACTGCATTCCTTTCGCATTTTCTTTTCTTGCATTTTTGGGGAGCTGAGTCACCACAGCTGTACAATTACCTGAGGCTGGGTAGCTGGGTTGTGCACCCACTTCTCTGTAAAACTGGAAATAAAATTCTCCTCTAGCCAGGCAGAGGCTGGATATGCAACGCAGCACATACAGGCTTGAAGTCACGGTTATCTGAAACCTGCTTGCAGCCTTGCTTCTAAGCTCCTTGCCAGAGGCACAAATAACCCCCTCGTGTCCAGCTTTCTCATCACTGATGCAGCAATGCTGGCTTGAAGGAAGGATTTCCTGAACCTCTCAATGGTGACCATATTCGCTTATGGACCAGCAGACAATTCCCAACACTGTGCCATCCTCACCTTCATAATTCAGGCCTGCCTTAACTACTGCATCTGTGGTGCCCAGCTCTTATCTTTCAAGGCTCACTGTAGTCTTTTTCATGTTCTGGAGAATACAGCTTGTCCCATTTCAAGGCAGAACTGCACCACAGCCATTAGTAATAATATTACAAAAGTTACATGTGTTTTCTAGACCCTGTTGTATGTACAAGAATCTGTAAAAACAAGACATCCCTCAAACCTTCTTGCACAACTTCCAAAGAAATCACTTGGAGGACAAAGAAAATGTTATGATGTATATATATCACACCGATATAGAGCTGGGACCTGAAAGGACCCACAAGCCAGGCTGCACACACAGAGTTTTGCTGGGACATCCCCAAGGGTGCTGCTGTGGCCCTGCCTGGAAATGCTGCTTGTCAATACACGGCATCTAAAGTCCTGGGTAATCTGTGCTGAAAGCTGCACACAGCTGAAAGCCAAGGCTCCCACAGGCTGGCCTTGACATGTTTCTGAATGAAGCAGCAAACACCAGCTCCTCTCTTGCCTGTCTAGGGACCAGACAGCTCTATACAGGGCTAAGAGGACAATAAAACACTGACAGCTCAGGGTTGACTCAGCAGCTCCTGTGTATATTCCATCAAGCCCTGCACCATCAAACATGCTAGCAGAAAAGTCACGAGAGAACAAGAAAATACAGGCTTTGTGAGCTCCCCATGCCCATAGCACGGTTTAACTCCTCACAATTCTGCAGCAGGCTTACTTGCTCCAGACGGGAAATGGCTAAAAAGGCAGAGACAGCAAACTCCATGAACCCAGATATCAGAGGCTGATCAAAAAACATCTGGAAAAGGTCAGCAAGCATGCTGGCTCACATTACTGCTCAAGGACACAGGTAGAGAACTGACTGGGTCTGTGTCCTGACAGCCATCAGGCACTCTCTCAAACCAGCAAATAAACAACATCCAGAAGCAGCCAACAGAAACTGCAGGTATGGAGCTGCTTTAGTAGCTAAATACAATATAGTGGGGTTTTGGGGGGAAGAATACAACAAAAGGCAAGCTCTTTCAAATGTAAGCGACAGCTGTTCTTTAGAAGACCACACAGGAGTTGCTAACAGGTAACTAGTGACAGACAAAAACCTCTCAGCATTTCAGTTTATGCCACCTGCCTGAGGCCCTCATCCATAACTTATTCACTGGGGTGTTTTATGCATTGGTCTTGTAAGTTTGGAGTTAAATGCTTTTACTCTTAAAAACAATGAAAAGAAAAACAATGCAGTCATGGCAGTAACAGTAGAATCCAATCGTGGCATGAAATGAGCTGTGTTACCCTTCTGAGACTGGGTAGAGTCATACAATCAAAATTCAGGAAAAAAAAAAAAAATTAGCTCTTGATAAGATCTTCCTTTCAGCCTTTGAAATAAAAGCCCTTCCGCACTAGTCAGAAGATGGCAGCTGTGACCAAACGATGGGCAATGCTGAGATAAGCCATTCCCTGTCACCCGTAGGGAGGGTCTGCCAGTCTGATGCCAGCACACAGGATTCATAGCTCGTTAACAGCTCCATAGAGAATGGGAGCATCATGGAGTACAATCCTGTAGGCGAGTAAGGAGGACACGTCCAGCTTGGGGTGGGGGGGAGGGTGATGCAATTCCTGTTCCAAAGCATTACTGATGCATTTTATCTTACAGTTTCATGAGATGAATTTCACATGTGAAATTAAAAAGATTAAACAAGTTGAAATCACCACAAAGGAGCCTACCACCTTCTGGGGCAGTACTGGAACTAATGTGTTGTAACATCCAGGAGAAAAGTGCGGTTGCCATGGGGTGATAGGATGATGTTCAAGTGAGAACTAGATGCTTCTTCAAGTCTTGAACTAAACCACTGTATGCAATCAGGTTCAATCCTGATACCAGGATATAGGCTTTGGTCCAGGAAAAGAATAGGATGAGAAGACAGAAAAGCATAAAGTGAAAGAAAATGAAAACCAACACGAAGCAACAGATCAGGACATGTGTGATCTACTTTTCAACAAAACTATGTAAGACATACCTTTGCATGTTACTGATAGCCACTTTGAACATGGCTGGGCTCTAAGTGGGAAGGAAGCTTCTGAGCAGAGCATCACCTGCCACAGCTATGGCTGGCAGTTGTTTTGGGTGCAGTTGTAAAAAATGCAAATAGTGAAGTATTTGTCTCCATCATCCAACCCTACTGTTGCTTCAGAAAGCACTGACAACTGGAACCCATCACAGTTGTCTTGAAAAATACTAAAGTCTGTTTTTCAGAGCAAAACTACTGACAGGTTTGGAGGGTGAAGCTTGATGGCCAGGGTTGTGGAGCTGGCAGAAAAGCACTCCCTGGCGAGAGCCACTGGGGCATCTGTAGGTCACTTAAATACAAGAAATTTAGCCTCAGCCTTGCAGGCTGGCTGTTCTGTTTCACGTAGTCCAGAGTGCCAGGGCCAGAAGGGAAGCTCGTGGGGGCAGAACACTGACCAGGCAGCACAGCACTTGGTTTCCTTGGGGGAAAACAAAAGTATCAAGCTCAGCAGGAAAAACCCCACATGACTAATCATTATTAAAGAGGGAAAGCTTTTGTTGTGTCCTTCAACTCAAAAAATATGAACATGACATTTTCTTTCTTACAGGACAGCTGTGCCAAGAATTAGGGAGAGTTTCTAAAGCCAAGAGTTATGTCACCTTTCTTTCTTTCTTTTTTTAAATTACAGTAGCAGCTTGGTTGCACTGGCAAAGTATGAACCTCTGCACAGGTCTACTTCTTGAAAACCTAAACATTCAAGAACATGGACAGAAGACATGAAAAGAGGTACACATCTCCAAACACTTTCACAACTGTGGGGAAATCGCAGATGAAACACTAGAAAAATAAGAAAGGTCATACTGCTGCTGAGAACAGATAGACAAGGATCTGGGCAACTCTCTCCAAACCACCAAACAAGCTTGTCACATGACAACAAACCACATTCAGACTTCAAGCTGGATGCCTGATGACAGCATCCAACATCCTCTCTATGGCAGTAATTTTGATCTGTAGACTTTGGTTACCAAAAAGTGATTCTTGCAGATAAAAAAAACCTGCCTCATGACAATGTCTTCGTAAATGTCAGGTATCTCTGTCAGAAGACAGTATTTTCTTTACTTAGGTTGTATTTAAATTTGATTTCTGGCCCCAAAACACAGAAGGAAGGAAAGAAAACAAAAGATGCATCCCAGTTTTAATCCCTACTTTCCCTGTAGTTACCACATAGCTGTAAAACAGATATGGCTTGAGTGGTTGTTCAAGCCTCTAATTAGAGAGGGTGAGAGGGAAAGCTGAAGAGACAGAGATGAGCAAAGGCATGGGGAATGGCAACCTCAGGTTCACATCTTGCGCTCTGCTCAGAATGGAGATGCCATGTCCCAAGGGAGAGCACCTTTTAGGAAGTGCTAAGACAATTGCTGTGGTGCTATTGGCACCCATGGCATCTTCACAACTTTTATTTAGCATTGTCGTGATCTTTTGACTATTTCCTTGCTCCATTCCACTCCCATTAGCACCAAAACCTGCTACTGCAACATAGACTGTGAGAAAACATGTTACCTTTAGGATGTCCTTACAGGTCACACATGAGAGGAAGCATACATACAAACACCAAAGTGCTGCTGTTTATCTCCAGGAGAAAGGAGCACTAGACCTGTTGCTGCTTCAACAGCTGCACAAGAAGGTGGTTCTTACAACCTTCCTGATTTGCCTTCTCTATCCTCTCTAACAGGTCCCTTTAGAAAAAGTTAGTTTTGGCCAAATGCCTTTTGAATGGCATTTCACGATTTTCCACTACTGTCCACAGGCTCCCAGTCAGCTCCAGCCCCAGAGCAACCTGATGAGTGAGAAGGGGCTCAATGCATCCAAACCATCTTCTGCATCTTTCTTCCAAGCAGCAGCTCCCCAGGCTGGGTGACAGCAATTACAATTCTGTAACACCAGGCAAGTCATGCTGGAAGTTTGACTCACACAAAACAAACAACAAAAACAAAGCTGAGAAAACATTTTGTAAAAAATAAATCTATCTGTCCAATTATGTTCTACACAGGATACAACACAAAAAGTTCAATCTTAAAAACAATAAATAATAAAAAACAAAAAAGGGCTTCCTGACTTAGAATTTACAGCTATGAACGACAGAGCTGCTATGATGAGTAATGTTTGTAAATGAAATAATTGTTTTATATATCAGCTGATAAGAGACATTCCATACACAGCCACTATAAAACTGATTCTTTACTAGAAGTTTTGGGGCTGATGATTTTTGTAATCAGGTTTTCACTCCAAGCAAACATTCAACCTCATCTGAAACACATTTCCTGTCACATCAGAAGAGATATTTAATATATTCACTAACAATATTCAGTAACCTCTTTTGAACTCACTTCTAGATTTACTACCTTAATTAGAAAATACCACTTTTAAGAGCTTATTGTTGTTGTATGATGTCACAGCGTTAATCCAGAGTTGCTGGTGCACTGGCCTTCCTTCTGAGACTGTGAAGTGTCTATTTCAAAGAGTAAGTGTCCAACCTATGAAACCGTAGAGGCAGAACAGCTCGTTCTATCTGCAGGCACTTCTCCTCTGCTGTGGGTGAGCAGCTGCACACCAGCCCATCGAGGCACTCCTCCAGGGACTCACTTCCCACTGTCCTTTTCTTAGGAGGACCTTTGGAGCCTTTCCTTGGCACGTAACCAAGCCTGAGACCCCAGCACGTGAGGGAGACATGGCTGTCACATCAGCAGATACACCTGCATTTCTCTCATGTAACAGGAAGTTTTTTGTGTTGCAGTGTCTCTGGGTACCTCCTACACAGGCTGCACCTCCTGCTGCCTCTGAAGTGAGCCTGACAAGTTGACCACCCTCTCCTGCCAAAATGCACGTAAATGGAACACTCAGATGCTGTGCAGAGAAACCATGAATAAAAAAATCATTTGGTTATCATGTCATAACATGGCAGCCAACTCAAATCAGCCACCACAAAGACACAGAATCCCCCCTGAAGACTGGCTACATGATGTGATAAAAGCATTGACTTGTACCAGACCTCTAAGGTACCACAGACCAAGCCCATGATGAGTCTCCATGGCCAGGCATGCTATGGATGCTGTGTTCTAAGTTCCCGACTCTAACATTTACAGCCTTTTCAGCTCTGAGGCTTTATGTCTGCCACATTTCAGTCTGTGTGTTACAGCAAGGTGCACGGAAAGCAACACCTCCTGCTTCTGTGTACGAACAACAAAAGACAGAGCGTTCCTTAGTCCATGTCCTCTGTATCTCCACCACCGTATTTCTTCACCCTGGATCTCAATCAGTTGCAATAGCAACCTGAATTTAGGCAAAGTTTATCAGTCCTAGGCTGGTTGTAGTGTGCTAATAGCTACTAAGACAAAACCACATTAAAAATGCTTTATATACATTTCCTCCACTTGTTTGTTACCAAATTATCAACATCAGAATTGTATTTGCACTATGCTTCTATAAGCTGTGTGGGAAAAAAAGGCATACAGACACAGAATTTAAAGCCATAACACAATGTATATCAATAAAAAATGGAATTAGGGTTATATAAAAGCATCACAAATTGCTCATTTGTGTAGTACCCAAATTGATATGCTACTTTTCTCCTTCAGAATCTGCACTCACATGCAAAATGAGAGTGTTTTATTATTTTAAAGACACTTGCATATAACAAGCAGTTTGAACCCACATAGATAATCATCACTTCGGCTCAAAGTCCTCTGTAACTACACACAGACATCTGCAACTTGAATCCATGAAGAGAATGGGACACTGTGAAAAATAATCAAACTTACGCCTACAGCAGCATTGCACTTACTGAAGATTGCTACATTTTAGTTAAATATTAAAAATACTGCATATTTGATGAAAACTTAATTATATCCACTTACACTGCTGGGAATTAACATGTCTGAAGCAAGCACTTGCGTGAGTTCCACCAGCACTGCCTCTGAAGGTGGCACTATTTGAGCAGCTCTACCGTAGAAGCAGGTGTATCACAGATACAGAACTGCTCAAAACCAAGTAATAACCACTGAAAATTGTATGGAAAAGAAAAAAAAGCCACAATTTAGTCTGACTGCATCATTCTCAATGTTCATCTTCATTCCCAAGAGTTCCTATAACACCTGAATTTGTCATGGAGCCTGAAGCACTTAAACATTCCACACAAACTCTTCCTGTTCTCTCACTCTCCGGTCATTTTTAACTAGTTACACAAAATGGGAGCCTCATGAAGCATTTTGGACTACATAAAATCAAAGACTATTCCTCAAAGTTAGCAATGGAAGAGCTATTCAAGCAGCCAGGCTTGAAGAAGGAATGCCCTGTCATCATTCTACTCAGTACCAATGAAAGGAAGCAAAAGTTTAAAGCCAATTTTTACATTCAAACTAAAAGGATTTATTTTAAATAAGAAATAAGTATCAAAATATTTCCTTGCTATTTAGTTAGAACTAAATACTCGGAGTTGCCACGAATTCAGAAACTACACTATAGGTGATGTTAATGAACTGTAAAGTTTCTGCCACTGTTTTATAGTAATACTCCCATTTTAGAATACCAAAGTAGTACTGAAAAGGGTAAATACTCGGTAGACAGGTCTTCCTTTAATTTGTGTCCAGACTCCAATGTACATTCAAATTAGAGGAATTTGACTGAAGAAATGAAGTACTAATAGTTTTCTTAAAATGAAAATGTGCTGTCCCTGAGCATCCACAAAAATGCCAAAGGCAGATGTTTCAAGATGATAGAGTTGATTAAGCTCCCATAAATAAAATAGATAGACAGGCACAAATACCATCCATGCAGTTTTAAAATCAAATAAATCATCAGGCTGAGACTGAAGATACCAAATTAATTATTCTGAATTTCAGGGGTGTCACACAAAACCATACTCCTGGGCAACAGAACAGCTCTACCGATTGGAGACTACAGAAGACAAATGTTTTTCTAATTTACCTAGAAATCCAGCAAAGTGAACTGAAATCAGTCCCACAGAACTGGTGTGACACAGCAGCCTGGTTACCAGCAGCTCTTTGTCTCTGTTTTGCTGTCTGCATTTCTCACGTTATCCCAACTCTGAAGCTTGTCCAAGTCACGAATATTTCACATTTACAGAAATGTAAAGTCATAAATAAGCATCTAAGACAAAATACTGATGTTCACAATACAAACGTTGATATTCAACCTTACTGCAAATGTTTATTTTTTTATATTTATCTTCTATGAGGAAAAAGAAAAAAATTCAGCAGTGAAATCTAGTTCTATTTCATCCTTCAAAATTTAAACCCTTAAAACCCTGTTCTTTAAAAACATACAATAATGCTATGCCAATAGACTGGTGTCAACTTGAACAAAGAGCTAATGATATACATGACCTGAAATATAGGAAGAACATGAAAGCCCTCAAGGTGAAGGTCTGGGGAACACATGACACTGGAGATGTCATTTCTTGTCCCACTGTTCCAGGATCAGTTGTTGAAAATACTGCCTGAGACACTCTCACACTAATGTGTTGAAGGCTCTGCACAGCAAGCTGGAGATAGGATGTAAATGCTCAATATTTTTTTTTCCTTCAGAAAAGAAATACTCAAATAAATGCGGGTAAAAGATCAATGACACATTTGATAGGCTGAGCAAATGCCCATGTTACCAATTTCCCCAAACATGCTTTTTCCACCCCCGAGTTGATCAGAGTTTGTTGTTTGCTTTTCAAATACAGGTGACCTTCTCACTCCAAACAGTATTTTTCAGGCAGTTGATCAAGGCACTCCAGTTGCTCAATCGGTGCCAAGGAATGTTTTTTGCAGGATCTGTAGTTAGCCTGTTTACAGACGGCATCACTGTGTCTCAGGAAAGTCCAACTCCACGTGCCAAATGTCTGTCCAGACAGGGTCCAAGTGGCAAAGACATGTCCAGAAACTCCACATCCCATAGCACCAAAATACAGTTTAAGCACATTAATCCTTAAACTGTGCTGATATTAACAGTACACAAAGTACATAATCTATTACCTTGGACAAAGTGGTTGCCCATTTTTAATCAGTAAAATATTTAAAAAATCATAAACTCTTAAAGCCGTTGCCTAGCTTACTACTTTATAAGTGGACGGTTCCTTGGTCAGGACACAATCTTGCCAGCACAACTTTATGGAACACATTCCTTACACTCAACGAATTAAAATTAAACAGAATAATGCATGGGAGGAAACACAAAAGATTCAACAAGATAAGGCTTAAATAAAATCTCTTATCATATGAAATAAGCCTACTTTTAATACTATTCCTGCTTATTGTTCCATTGAATATTCTGTTGCTCCACAGCACGGAAAAGGCAAACAAATCACAAAACCAAACATCAGAATATAATTTTTTTTTAATTTTTATAAATAACTTATCTGTTACAAAGGCAGTTTACCCAGCTAAATCACAAAACCATCAACTCAAGATATCCAAATTAGGTTTTATTAATAAACAAGTAAAAACTGATTTGTCAATCTTCACATAGAACTGCAGATGAAGCTGAAAAACAAGGCCTCATTTTATAAACAAAATGCATCGAATGCAAGTGCTTTGGGTCTACTGCCTAATTACCTGGGATTGGCATTTTCTTCCCACATATAAAAAATGCAAAGCCTTCAAAACAAAGGCCTCTGTGCATTCACCTAGATCACTTGTAAAATTCCTAATAAAAGTGTCCACTGGCAAATGTTTACAGTGGGTGACAGTCTACTTTGTCTCTTGCTACATTGTTAGCACTCCCTCCAGTCTCATGCTAAGTGCTGCTACATAATTCTTTCCGTGCCGTCTTTCATGCATACTGTACTGGAATTTCATTTTCTTGATCTTGGTTACACATACATCCCCGATCACGTGAGTATTTTCCTTAAAAAAATAGATCATCAAAATAAAGAGATGCTTGAGGTTGCTTCAGTGTTCAAGTCTGTTTGATTGCTCTTTTCCAGCCTTTATTTCAGTTGTCCTAAATACTGCTATCCTTGTTTCCTGTAAATATGAGACTTCACCACAAAGTCAGGTTTAGAAACTGGCTGCCAAAACAGGAAAGCATTTAAAGTCCTTGAACAAAGCTGTATGACGCTGCTGCTGTTGCTTTTGGCACTGTATGTACTTCCCCAATGAATCTCTCATCAGGAGTCTGCAAGATACCCAGCAGATGAAGCAAGCTTAAATCGGATGCTGATCTGTTGGTGGGTTGAAAGTTTCTTAGTACAAAGCTTCCTCATGCCAGACAAAACACTACCTTGTGTCACCCACCGTAAAACTCAGTGTACAGAGTGAACTATATGCGAAACACTTCCAACTTTTCCTGCATTTTTACCACGCTGCATCTGCAGGTCTTCACAGATCATCAGCATTTACAAGAGCAATGTACAGAATGAGCAGAGGAAAGCTATTTTTGTGCATAGTTTCTTATTAATGCTCTTATTTTAAGGCATTGCTTCTTTCAGATAAAAGCTTAAAAAAGGGGACATGATCGTGCTTAATCACTTAAAAGGGAAAAAAAGAAAGTTAACAAAAAGACTATTACACTATACATACAGAAGTACAAGAAAATAATAAAGGTGAAGAGAAGAAATCACTTAAAGCAGGCTCTAGAGCTATGTACAGTAGGAAAAGCTTTGGGGTATTTCACTGTGTATATTGTACAGACAACGCATGCAGTTTTTCCTTTTCATCTTCAGATGTGGTTGCACTGATTTCTGGCTTCACAGAGATGTTTTCAGTGAAGACAAGGCAAAGGGTACCACTGATTCGTGAAGCTCTTCCCTTTTTCGAAGGCACTATGTGGCAGCAAACAGTTTAAACAGTTNGGATAGTTCCTGGTACGTTTGCTATGGTTTAACAAAAGGTAACGGGCCCCTTGGCTCAGAAATGCCTCGGCATTTCACACTGTTCACAGCGATTTAAGGCTGGATGATTTAAAAAAGTACAGGCAGTACAGCTCCACTGAGCTCCCTCATCTTCATCTGTGTCTGGAACAGTCTTTGGTGTTTTCACAATGGACCTCTGATCTGTGACATGGAAGAGATAAGATAAGCAGTTACTCACCGAGAAGAGCATGGAAAGAATTTTGAGATTCTTTTTTTCCAGTAACTGAGAACTATCTTGCTCCTCTGAGAACAGCACTGTTACAGCACAGTCGCTACAAGTGTCAGAGGCAGCTTTTTACCACCCCCTTGACTACAGCTTGATTGTAAGTCAGCCAAACAGAACAAGGTGAAACTATAAAAAGCAAGTTTCCTATCCTTCACTCTGCTTCCTTCCCTTCTGGTCTCAGTTCAAAGCTCTTGCACTAAAAGAAGATAAAATTTAGAAATTAATCAGCACAGGAAACATGCACAAGATTGAGAAGTCTGAGTTCTATGGAGCAGTCTAAAATTCAGTAACAAGTAATAAGAGCTCTGTAACCTTTTGACATATTTAACATTTTGACCCTAGAAAGAGTATCAGCAGTTCTTCCTCATACCAGATGAGCAGTTAAAGAA
>VYZX01023997.1:86118-96280 GCA_013401335.1 Brachypteracias leptosomus
TTGGCAATAACAAGTTATTCTTAAAAGAATTTGCCATGCAAAGCGTTTAGGCAAAACTCTGGATGGAATGTGATGTTTAATTCACCACAATTTCTTTAAGTACAAAAAAATTAGAAGGACTCAAATCTGTTTGGTTAGTTTTCCTGAGTTGTAGCAGAGGAAAAAACAGCACATCAAAAAGATACAGCTTTCCACATCTTTGGCAAGCAGAACTGCCCTCTGCTGCAATTCCTGCCTGTTTATTCATTCACACATCATATTTTGTCTCCCATAGGTTCTTCAAAAGGAGGAACCACGCCAAACTATTTTTGTACAGTGTTACAGAACTGCAAGGCCTTACTGAGATTCAGCTGAAAGCTTTTGAATCACATGTGTTCAAAAGATACTGAAATGACAAAGCTGCTTGAGCTTTGGCTTGGTTTTGTTCATTTTAGAGACGTTTGCACAAACAGGTACCATTATTTGTGGTAGCCACTAGTCACAATATAGTTATAGTTGCAGCTGTGCTTATATGTAATATAAAAACGTAGAAACTGAAACCCCAAGATAAAGACTTTTGTGGAATACTTGGAATCATCAGGTAAGTAGTCTCAAATGACAACCTCCCCTCTTGAAAAGACTTTTAGAAACAGCTGAATGAACTTTTTCTCCATTTATCTCTATTTCCGTTTTCAGATAGTCTCTTGTATTTTCATTGTCTTAGTGTTGTTGATGAGGAAACTCCTTGAAACCCAAGTTACTGGTACCTGACCTGTCGCAACACAGCTGTGCTTTACCAAGCAGATTCAGAACTCTTCAGCCTGGTCAAACTGTGGATGCAGGCTGCTGGTGAGCAGCCAGTACACTGGACATGGTAGGTAAGGAAGGGTCCTACTGGAATATCTCCACGCCTCAAGAGTAAGACTATGAGCAAGGCTGCATCTCTGGAGGACCTCATCCTGCCCCCTCCTTTTTTTTAAGCTACTCTTGTAAAAGGAAAATCCCACAACTTCTCATTTCAATGTTCTCCCACTTCTGTGGTTTAAAAATTAAGCTGTCATTATGGAACTGCACAGGGAGCAGAAGGCATTGGTAGCTGCCCACAGCACTATTACACGCTCTTCATTTTCACTTCACTTTCCAGACATGATCCAATTTATTCTCCTAGCAGCTTTGTGGCTATTTTACCATTTTACAATTTCAAATCCCAACAGATTTTAAACACACTTGTTACAAATTACCATTATGATTAAAGAAGAAGAATCACTTGATACTGTTATGCCTAACTTCTACTATTAAATATAACTTGGATAAGGGACTGGTAAGACACTGGTTTAAGTAATGGCTTTCACATAGAATCTGGTAATTGTGCTTAAATACCCATTTGGCAGCTGTAGGAAAAAACAGGGTGGAGAAGACAAAAATCTCCTCATGTCTCACTGCAGAATTTATTAATGGAAAACAGCAATTTAAGTATTCAGCTCCCTCTAGTGTTGATCATACCAACTGAAAATGTTAAGAAAAAACTGCCCTTCATTTCAACCTCATGCAATTCAGCTACTAGATCTAGTTTACACTGTCCACAAGGAAACATTTAATGGCCTTTTTAATACTCCTGTGCTTCCTGCAGAAGGGGACTCCTCTCATGCAGGCAGCATAGGCACACCCAAGTTTACTCTACAGAGACTAACCTGGAGTACAAGTCACAAAGCCTCAGGCTTGCACTTGTTTATTCAGACATCCTTAAAAAGAAGCTATTTACTGTAATCATCCTAGCAAAAGAAGTACAAAGACTGCCTTCCTTCACTCATCACTATTGTACCACAACCAGGACAGATTTCACATTCAACTTTTTAACCACGTGCAAACAGAATACTATGCACATTCAATTTTTTCCAGCTTCTGCATGTTCACATTCAGTAGATCAGCAAGAATAGTATGCTTCAATGAGCTGGCAGATGCCACTGTTCACTTTGATATTCAAAATGTACATTTTCAACAAAAAAAAGCTGCAAATTATTGTAACTGCAGGGAGCGTGGAAGTCTGTAGGACAAAAGTTTACTTTTCCTTTCCTAGTGACCTACTCAAACAGGTACAGCATGTAATTTTAAGTTTGAAAACCTACGCAGAATTGTTTTCTCAAAGCCTCTGTGAATTTGAATTTTAAACAGTTACTGCTTTTGAGTGTCTTTTATTACTATTAGTGTTTCTAAGAAAAAAGCTAATCTAGGAACACAGTGATTTCACCCTACTCTACAGACCTATGTACTTCTGAAATTTCTTAGTTTGCCAAATATAGAGGAAATGGGAATTCTACCAATGCAACTACTCTGTGGCAGTAGGTTTGTGAAATTCTCAGGACAGTTATGTTCATGCATATTTTAAAAAGCTGTACTTAAAGCTGTAAAAAATTCAGTCATTTAATATGCAATTTCAAGAGTTCACTTTTTTGGCTCCCCCTTTTCAATACAACTTTCATTTATTTTTATTAAAAAGAGCATCACTGAAGAGTGGGGCCTGATTTAGAGAGCCAAATCAACGGCTGTATTTTTTTCTTAAATCACATGATGTAATGGGCTTAAGGCCCCTTTGGAGCACATGGGGCACAGCTGTATCTTTTGTTTTTGTTTTTAAACATCTACAAGGACTGGTTGGGATTTTAAGAAGTATGTTTTCTGAAGCTTTTCTCTTTGAAAATTTAAAAGAGCTCTAAGAAACTAAAGCAAGACCTGTGCAAAATGTCAAATTACTAAACTAGTTTATCAACTAACATATTTACATTAAAAACACAATGGCAAGAACCTATAGTTGGTACCAATGATTAACTATGTGTAAGATCCCCTCCCCAAGTTGAAGAAGATCATATGAAAAAGTCAGTCTAAAGCCAATTAGTATTGAACTAAGGGACTTTGGCTCCCTAGTACAAAAACATCAACCTAATGGTTTTATTACACAATTATGTAATTTCTTGATAGGATGTCTGCCCTTTAAACAGATGGAAAGCTACACACAGAATGAGCAACTATTAAACAATTGTTCAGTGTCATTATTTAACATGACTGCATGCATAGTGAGTATACACCAGAAAAACATTTTTAGTATGAATTTTTAGTTTTTAACATGGTTTCACTGTTTTTCCATCCACAAGACACTTCAGTACAAAGTAAATTATATATTGAAATATTGAGTAATTACTTCATGTTAATAAAACTAATTATGTTATAAACTGAAGTCTCTGCTAAGTAATGGGAATTAATACTCCTGTACACACACAGAACTGATACTAAATAGATTAGCATAAAGATGCATCCTCTTTTGGCTGTCCTTTTGGGCATGCACCTAGCATTACTTTTCTAACAGCATTATTAATTCATACTGACTTCAGCAGTGGATGAGTGCTCTCACCATTTCCACAAGTAAGTTCACAGTATCTCAAAATATAATCCCAGAAGAAGAGAAACACTGATTAGCAACCACTTCTGAAAAGTTTGGGGACAGCAACCATCACCAAGTCAGTGGTGGAGATATAACCTAGCATTCCAGGGTAACTACACTGATTTTAACTGAGCAGAACCCTACTCATTTTCATGGCATATAACCTCCAGTTCTGGCAGCAAACAAGACTGAGATCTGTGGCAGCCNATCTGTGGCAGCCTTCTACTACCCACTGCAACTTAACTTAGGAGGAAAGAAAGGAAATCTAATCATGGGAAGAGACTGGAGTACCTACACACTCCACACTCTGTATCTCAAGTAAAGCTTCTCAGGTGGCAGGCAGCAGCACTTGCAGATAGGTCCTAGATATCTTCTATTCTCCTGGGTTAGACCAGAAAGGAAATCTCCTTTGACACCAAATCAACTTTACCTTCCACTTTCCTTCTACCCCAAGCCAGCTCCAGTTCTCCCTGCCAAAATAAGGAGCGCTCTGAGCAAAAATGGAAAAAGCTGATGAAAATACATTTTTCTCTAATCATGGCCAGAAAAACTACTCATCTGTTCTAGCTAAAATTAAAATGAGACAAGTATCTAGCATAGAAGGCTTTTTGCACAGCCTGAATAAATTATAAGCAGCTTAGAAAGCAATGGAAAGCATCAAGTAACTCGCACTCCTTTTAGGTGTCTCTTTTTTCCTTAGTTACATAAGTAAAAGATTCAAGTTTGAAAGCAACAATTAGGACTTCCAGATACCAAGAGTACGTAAGTCTATCATACACGTTTCAACTTTCCAAAGATTAAATAACAACAGAAAACACAACCCTGCACTTGTTGCAACAGAAATGGAATAACACACGTCAGAAATCCCAAACACATCTGGATGCAAAGAACTTCAGAAGCATGAGTGTATTTTTAGATGAACTAGTGAAGGACACAGAAGGATGGTGTTTCCCTAAGGTCCCTAAAGCTGCACCAGCCCACATCCTGCATCTATACTACACCTAAAAACTGCATCAGAGTCTCAGCTTCAGGAACAACTGGACTCCACAGCAGGTATGAGCCAGTCAACGCTTTTTAACTCTAGGCTGCATAGCAGAAACAGGTCTCACAAGCTTGCCTCAGCTTGATAACCTGGATGCTGATACCTGCAGCCTGTAGAGATTGTACAGGAAGTCAGGTAACAGTAGCCATCACTACCAGGAGTACAAGAGATGAAGAGCCAGACCTAGTAGAAGACAATCCCATCAGAAAGGCAGAGCAAGAGAAAAGGACACTCTTCCCCAACAAATACCTAAAATGTAGAATGTTTGGGAAGCAAGTTCATGATCCAGAAGAGTTATTTAGAGGCAAAGGACAAGATCTCAATTGCTTAATATCTGCATATCTAAAGTCTTCTAGGACTAGAACAGCCAGCCAAGTCTTTCTTCAGAGTAAGGAAAGAGAATACCACTTAAGGGGGGCAATTTGTTTTGCTTATCTACAGAGGAATCAATTTCATAAGTTCTTATCTTCATTGATTGTAGAAGACAGTCTAGGATGATTAGTTTTTTGGTTTTGACACCTAACCTTTAGACTCTTGAGTTAGGATGGATTCTCTCACCAGAGATTACATCAAGATGTAATAATTACATCAAGATGCAGTGCACAAGCTATAATCAGTTTTTTATTTGCTTCATTACTGTAGTACTCCAAATGCAGACCAGGCCCCAGTGTCCTGATCGCTGACTTACACAAAATTAAACTAAATGGATAAATTAATCTGATGAATGTTTAGAGTGGTCACCGAACAAGACTTTTTTTTAATGCTGAATTGCTTGCTAAGTGCAATGAGGTCAAAAAGAAATTACGTTGAAAACCTATCCTGAATACTGCTTAAATATCTTAAGACTCATTTAACATCTTTATGCAAAAAGTCCACTTGAGGGTTAAGAAACAACAGCATGCAAAACCCATGAAAATACAAGATTAACAGGTTGAGTCGCCGTATCACATATTGTAAGTTTTATCCTCCCTCTACCACAGATCCTTTAAAATAGCTTTTTTTGGTGTGGTGTTCCTTCTCACATTTTATAATACAACAGAAGCATCAAGACTTTGAATTTTATTGTCAAGTACACATTAGGAAACACAGAGACCAACACTTCGTCCCACTAACTGCTTTTGAAGTCTGCTTTTCTTGCTTCTTAAATAACACTTGCAAAAAGAAAAAATGGGAACATTATCCAATGATTAAAAAAATCTGTCAGTAGGCTTGTAACTTTAAATTGTTAGGACAAATTGAATGTGCTTAGATGTTTCTTTCAGAAAAACATAAAAATGAAGACACTATGACTCCACTTCATCAAACAGATAGCATATTCTACTTAATACAAACAGAACAATTACCTCAAAGTATTCCGTTACATGTCTTCACCATAAAAAGAAATGTCTGATTTGCTTATTAAGCTTTTTTATTTATTTAGGAAGTGCTCATGAATGTTAAAATTGAAGATACTGTATTAACATCACAAAGGCTATAGACTGATTCCTGTTCTGTAATCTACATACTGAATTGACAACCAGGTTGAAATCTCTACTATATACATTAAAAGTATTACCTTGTGTGTAGGCAGCATCATCAGATCCCATACTCAATTTCCGTGCATCACTGATCCTATCCACATGTGCTAAAACAGGGTCAGTAAGATGCTGGATACCCTCTGGTTCAACATAGTGATCAGGAAGGTTTAGAAGGTTTGTAGGTTCAAAGGTTGGGGACACTACCCCTGGGGAAACTGCAGGGGGCTTATTTGGAGAAACTGTAATTTTAAAAGTATATTTTGTGTTAGGCTGCGTAACCACCACTCGAGGAGAGGTTGCAGTGGTGCTGTTGCCCACTGCTCGACTCTTGGGTGGATGGTGATGAATAAATGCAGGACCCATGCTTACTTGACCAGACATATTCCTAGAAGTGGCAGATACTCCAGGATTTGTCGATATGAAAAGCGTGGGCTGGTTCCGCACAACTTGATCATCTCCCGTTGTGGCATTTGCTGAAATGTAGACCTTGGGCTGACTGCGTGTGATCACTTCATCAGTATTAGGAGGACTGGCCGATATGTAAACAGTGGGTTGACTTCTACTTAATGTCTGGCTGTTGAGGGAAGAGGGAGTAGTGGAGGTGCGGGGGCCAGATGAACGCAACTTAGAAGAACTATTTCTTTGTGGTGGTTCAAGTTTGATTTCAATTTGGTTTTTGCGAGGTCCTGTGGATATATTCTGAATGTTGTATTGGCTATGAGCAGAGGATTGTGAGCTACCAGATGAATGAATCATAGGTGCTTGTGGAGTAGTAGGAGAACTGATAGGCATATAGACATGAGAAGTCTGGTGGCCTTGCTGATTTGGCTGTGTAGAGTGTTGCGATGAGGTATGTGGCGTAGTACTGGATGTAGGAAGAGTAGTCCAGGGACTCGGCTGCGAAGGCTGGTAGACTTGCTGAGGGTGCATGGGATTGAACTGAGATGCCCAGCCTGGCTGCTGCTGTGTCTGTCGAGCGGTACCACTAGGAGCTGTGATGTAAGGCCTAATATAGATAGAATTTCCCTGTGGACTGTTAAGTACAGGAGGAGGTACACCATGTATGTGCAAAGACGTAGGGGTATTGCGACCAGGCTGAATATTTGGGGCTAAAGTTACCATAATGGGGTTGAATCTGGGTGTTTGTTGAGACAAGTTAGATACTCCTTTGCTGCCTAGGTGAAATCCAAGATGCTGCCCTGGATTAGAAGCACTAACTGCATTAGCCATCCCAAAGACATTAAATCCTTGTGGAACCTGCGCAGGTGCTGTCTGTGGTTCCTGATGAAAGAGTTCATTGTTGGACTGATTGGTTTGAAGGTGTCCATCACTAACACTGTGAGCTAGAGTCCTACTTCCATTCATTCTACTTCCGTCTCTTCCATGGTGATACACGTTCTGCGACTGCAAATCCAAATTAAGAGATGTCATGTGATTTCGTAGTCCAGGAATCCCAGAATCATCCGAAAAACCTAGGTCTCCTTCACCGTAGAGATACTTTGTGCTCTCCTGAGAGAGGACTGCACAACAGGCATCCAAATTATTGTCATTCTATAAAGGATAGATGAAAGTTTGACATTACTGATAAAATACTGTCACAGCTAGATATATATGCATCCAATCATCATTGAAAAATTAACAATGTAGCATCAAACAGAAAGCTTTAGGTAGCTGGCCAACATAGCTGCTACACATGCATGGGAGGCTTGCATGTGAAGCTTACGGTTTTGAGAACAGCAACTCAGTCACTAGCATCAAGTGTGGTGGTCTGCATTGCTGCTGAAGCAATGACAGGGAGATCCTGTACCCTGGCAAGCTAATACCATATAGTGTGATACACACTGAATGAGTATTTTTATTATTCCTGCTCAATTTCAGAACCATCTTCAGCAATGACTCTCTGGCTTGATGGGGAAAGTGATGAAAGGAATGGATTTACAGCATCTGCATATTACTAGTTAGTAACTTGAAAACAAACAAAATACATGTTTATTTTAAATGTTTTCCCAAACACTTCAATACCAGTTATGCATTACCTCCTGCTGAAAATGGAGTGACTCTTATGCACTGAATAAACATGCTGACCCAAGGAGTTGTACATGACTTCAGAGGAAATGCAAAAATTCAGTTACGTAAACACAGCAGGATTACTCTTTTGTGAGATGAAATTTTTAATAGAAAATACAGGGGACATTTGTATTTTCATTTTATACTGCTATCTGCAAAGCTTTTAAATACTTACATTTGTACAGTTACTTTATAAAGCCTGTAACAGGATGACTTGGAACAAAACCTAGCTAATTTGCTTTTTAACAATATTTCAGAAGCAAACTGCTAATTCCTCTTCTCTTTTTCCACATTTAGTAACATTATACTCAGATATTCCAAATTAAGTTTCCTACATAAGGATTTTTAGAAGAGTGAGCATGCATCAGGGGCATAATTTCCTTAATATTGTGCTCTGTCCATAAAAACTTTCACAAAGTTTCCCCCCCATCCCAAGAAATAAAGGTTAATATTTTCAGCCAGAAGAGCACCTGTTGAGGCCCAGACGTTATGAAAACTAAATAGGTATCAAATTCATCCAGCACACAGAAACAGTTACTAGAAAGAATGCACATGATCAAGCAAAAAAACCCCCAAACCTGCATATGCAGACAGTAGTTCTCATCCTTCTACCAGGATGAGAGGTCATAGAGTGTTGTGCAAACATAGCCAGAGTGTCTCTACCTTACAGATTTGAAAAAAAAAAAAAAAAAAAAAAAGGAGGGACATAACAGAAGTGGGAGAAGGTTGACAAGGCTAAACTCCACCCACAAAACCAAAACGACATGTTCATACAGGCCAGATACACTTCTGAATTCTTAAAAAAACCCAACAAACAAAACAAATCCACAAAAAATCCCAAACACAAAACCTTTTAAAATAACAGGATTCCCTAAAGGTGATCTAACTAGCCAGTTGTATATAACTACTGTTGCAGAAAAATCTCGAGAGATATGAAAATACGTCAAATTGATGGTATGCATATTGGCAGCTTGGAATAAGCACCAGAGGACAAAGTAATCAAATGAAGTTAGTAGAGAAGAAAGGAATCACACACAGACAGAACAGTAGGTAAGAAACGATAAAAACAATAGCCTTGTATTTGTTGCAAAGGAGAAAAGGGAGCCAGAAAAAGGGGAAAAGATAGGATGCCACATAAAAACAAGCTAGAAAAAAAAATCTTAAAAGCAGATTTTGTATGAACTTAAGTGAATTGCAATTATTAACAGAAAGGCCAAAAATACCAAACCAAAAAGGAACAGGCCAAGCTTGCAAGGCCCTTACATTCAGCTTGAATGCATTTCTTTGGACAATTTTTTTTTCTTTTTTAAGACTGCGTCCAATCAAATCCAAAATTTCAGTGACGTCAATGAGCAAATTGGAGAACTCAAAGGGGAAACGGGGGCACATGGAACCCCTGGCATCTTCTGGTTGGCAGAGGCAGAGTTTCAACCGCTTCTAGCTCTTTATAGACCAGAGAACCGGTTGATGGCAGAACTGAGCATATTCCAGCAAAACAATATCCCTCATCTTAGCTCTGCCCATGTCCCAATTGAGTTTAAAATGTTGGCACCCTGAAAGAGAAAGAAAAAAAAAGAAAGAATAAGAATGTTGGAGGGAAAACAAGGAAGCAAGGAGAGGACGTAGACTTGAGGAGCGGTAGTTATAGAATGCTCCAGACAAAAAAAGAACAAAAGGGGACAAGGTCCACAGACTGAGGACACTGCAGTGACTCCTTTAAACAAGAAGAGGACAGCTGAATGCAGGAGGCTTGTCAGGAAGAATGGAGGGATGCAAAACTTTTTAGGAAAATTCAGTGCTGTCAGCCCTTTTACTCCCTAGATTATACAGGTTTAAATTTCATCCTTTGGTGATTCTCTGGTTTTAGTACACTAGATATTGTCTAGATATTTCAACAGCAGGCTATTCATCTAAAGACATTTGCATACTGTGTATCCTCAAGTTTTTCATTGTAACCAATATCATAAAATTTCCTTTAAAAACAAGCTGAAAGCATTTGGCTAAAAAATTCAAAGAGTGAAGTATCTGCAGAGTTTTCCTGCACAATTCACAGTGATCTGAAGAAACTTTCTTTGTTAGAAATGCCTTGTCAATATCATTATAAACTGTGTACCTGCTTAT
>VYZX01023997.1:96323-106938 GCA_013401335.1 Brachypteracias leptosomus
AAAAAAAAAAAAAAAAAAAAAAAGGAGGGACATAACAGAAGTGGGAGAAGGTTGACAAGGCTAAACTCCACCCACAAAACCAAAACGACATGTTCATACAGGCCAGATACACTTCTGAATTCTTAAAAAAACCCAACAAACAAAACAAATCCACAAAAAATCCCAAACACAAAACCTTTTAAAATAACAGGATTCCCTAAAGGTGATCTAACTAGCCAGTTGTATATAACTACTGTTGCAGAAAAATCTCGAGAGATATGAAAATACGTCAAATTGATGGTATGCATATTGGCAGCTTGGAATAAGCACCAGAGGACAAAGTAATCAAATGAAGTTAGTAGAGAAGAAAGGAATCACACACAGACAGAACAGTAGGTAAGAAACGATAAAAACAATAGCCTTGTATTTGTTGCAAAGGAGAAAAGGGAGCCAGAAAAAGGGGAAAAGATAGGATGCCACATAAAAACAAGCTAGAAAAAAAAATCTTAAAAGCAGATTTTGTATGAACTTAAGTGAATTGCAATTATTAACAGAAAGGCCAAAAATACCAAACCAAAAAGGAACAGGCCAAGCTTGCAAGGCCCTTACATTCAGCTTGAATGCATTTCTTTGGACAATTTTTTTTTCTTTTTTAAGACTGCGTCCAATCAAATCCAAAATTTCAGTGACGTCAATGAGCAAATTGGAGAACTCAAAGGGGAAACGGGGGCACATGGAACCCCTGGCATCTTCTGGTTGGCAGAGGCAGAGTTTCAACCGCTTCTAGCTCTTTATAGACCAGAGAACCGGTTGATGGCAGAACTGAGCATATTCCAGCAAAACAATATCCCTCATCTTAGCTCTGCCCA
The DNA here is from genome assembly GCA_013401335.1 of Brachypteracias leptosomus. Lineage (NCBI taxonomy): Eukaryota > Metazoa > Chordata > Aves > Coraciiformes > Brachypteraciidae > Brachypteracias > Brachypteracias leptosomus. The sequence continues at coordinate 97,172 of VYZX01023997.1, forward strand.
TGTCCCAATTGAGTTTAAAATGTTGGCACCCTGAAAGAGAAAGAAAAAAAAAGAAAGAATAAGAATGTTGGAGGGAAAACAAGGAAGCAAGGAGAGGACGTAGACTTGAGGAGCGGTAGTTATAGAATGCTCCAGACAAAAAAAGAACAAAAGGGGACAAGGTCCACAGACTGAGGACACTGCAGTGACTCCTTTAAACAAGAAGAGGACAGCTGAATGCAGGAGGCTTGTCAGGAAGAATGGAGGGATGCAAAACTTTTTAGGAAAATTCAGTGCTGTCAGCCCTTTTACTCCCTAGATTATACAGGTTTAAATTTCATCCTTTGGTGATTCTCTGGTTTTAGTACACTAGATATTGTCTAGATATTTCAACAGCAGGCTATTCATCTAAAGACATTTGCATACTGTGTATCCTCAAGTTTTTCATTGTAACCAATATCATAAAATTTCCTTTAAAAACAAGCTGAAAGCATTTGGCTAAAAAATTCAAAGAGTGAAGTATCTGCAGAGTTTTCCTGCACAATTCACAGTGATCTGAAGAAACTTTCTTTGTTAGAAATGCCTTGTCAATATCATTATAAACTGTGTACCTGCTTATACTACTTCAGGTTCTCTCCTGGGATATCTTACACTTCATGGTTTAAAAGCAACTTCACTCTGACACATGTGACAAGTGATAGGAGAAGAGGAGATGACCTAAAGTTGCACCAGGAGAGGTTTAGGTTGCATATTAGGAAAAAATTCTTTACTGAAAGGGTTATCAAGCATGGGAACAGGCTGCCTAGGGAAGCGGTTGAATCACGATCTCTGAACACGTTTAGAAGTTGTGTGGATGTGGTGCTGAGGGACATGGTTTTCCAGTGGACTTGGCAGAACTAGGTTAACGGCTGCACACAATGATCTTAAAGGTCTTTCCCAACCTAAATGCTTCTGTGATTCCAGGATGCTTGTACATAAGGTGCTGTGGGTCAAGCCAAATGCACCATTTCTTATCCCAAATAACGTCCTTAAGTACTTATCTTTGACCTAAACCATAGTTACTACATTTATCGGAAATTCCTTCCACTATGCTCAACTACAAGGCAGAAGTCAGGATTCAGACACCATTCCAGCAGTATTTCAAACACATGCAGTTGTACTCTCAAATGGTGCTTTCCCATCTTTAACACCAGTCCAAGTACAAAAATTGTCGGTTTAAAGAGATCAGGCTTCTTTTAAAGAAACAAAACCAACTAACCAAGCCTCCAAAACAAAACGCCCACTACCTCAGAGTAGTAGCATAGCTAGAAGCCTATTCAGAAAAACCAGAGCTCATGAAATTTCAAAAAACCATGAACACAACAGGATTTTGCTGGCGAGTCTTAAGAATCTCTCAATTAAGAACAAAAAAGGTAGTTTTTTAGTGTAACAAATTAGTGTAATAATATTTCACATATGGAACATTAATTACACTACAGAGTTTTTGAAAAATCCTCTTATGAAAGCTGACCTAAACCACTCCCTTCAAAATCTAGACTCTTCCCCCATATCTATGTCAAAGTATGGGATGTACAGTATCTTTTCTTCACAGTTATAAGGCTCCTTTTCATAAAAAAATAATCCATTGTATTCAATGATATGAAGACTGCTCAGTCTCTCAAGAGCCAAGCACAAGCTTTTAAATTTATCAAGAATTACATTCGAAAGGTGATTACTGACGCATTCACTCTGTCAAGTCCATTGACTTTGCTCAACAAGCAGTTCTCATGTTTGAGGAACAAAACTGTACTTGTAGTGTAAGAATTAGATTAGTCCTACAGAGAACTAATTTAGAAATGGTGGTGTACAATTGTGAGAACAAATACAGACAACTTATGGTCTGGTTCAGTTTGCTCTTCAGCTAAATAATTAGAGAGGGAGGGTTGGGGAAAGCTTGAAACCTCATGAGCCCTGAGCAGGATTTTGCCCTCTTGCAAATAAACAATTCTCTAAGAACGGTACTTATCACAGCCTTTTTACTCTAGTAAGAATGGAGAGCCATGATGAAGTCTTGAAAATATGAACATTAAATTGGCACAGTCGTGCTTCTATTCCCAACACTACAAACACCATGTTTGGATGCACATATGTAGGTAGATGTACATATGTAAGTATACACATATACGTATTTTATAAATAAAAATACATATAAAATGCAAGACAAACAATTATGCTATAAAGAATGTTGAATCATAATCACAGATGATCTAGCCATAGTCCGGAGACAGCTAGCTTCTGGGAACGTGTGACCCATCTTTTTTTCAATCAAGTTGTGTATACTGATGATCAGTATAAATATTCAGACAATCCTCTTATTATCCAGAGTACGCAAAGGTTGAATATCTTAGATAATGAAAAAAAATCCAATCAGTATGGATGCTTTGGGATCTCTAGAAAATGCAAAGCAAACATGTTAAGGCAACATAGTTAAGTAAGTCTATCAGCATATGTCACTTATAGGCATTCAGGTGTCCCTATATCACACTTTGGGCATATTTATTTGTCTGCTGAAGTAACTAACGTGATGTTATAGAGCAGAAGTTGATACAAAATATGGCCATATAAGTATTCTGATAGTGGCAACATAGAAAACAGATAGCTGGAGAGTTGATGATATGGCAGTTAATAGCCATAGCACAAACTGCAGTATCAGACAAAAATGCTTTGTAGCTTCCAAGCCCAATAGAAATCCATAGATTAGCAGCATGGATTCCAAAGCTACAAGAAAACAAATTGAAGCCCACGTGGCAGCCAAAGCCTCGGGAAGCACTGGGCAGAGGCACACCAGTGCATCACACCCACTCAAGTCTAACGTGGTGGATGCTAGGCCACAAACACCCAGTCCTGCCTGATTCAGGCTGACTCAGACAGAGGCTCCCTGCTGCAGAACATATGTAGGGCCACCAGCATTCTCTGCAGGCCAAGGGAGTTGGGCATGGAATGCATTGGGGCCAGCCACAAATTGCTTTGTGGCCCAATGGAGATGAGGCAGCAAAGTTGCTTCTGGACCTACCCTGACAACCAAAGCAAAGAAGAAAAAAAAAAAGTCTGCATTTTTGTAGCACTGCTTTAATTTGTCCCTGCTGGACTCAAGTTGGCTTTGCATCCCTCCTTTTGCCACAGTTAATTCTGGCTCTGGAGATGGCCAAAAGGCATGAGCATACTGATTGGTGGGATGCTAGTCTCCATGCACACACTGATTCACAGGCTGGTTTACCTTGGGCCACTCCTGATTAGACATGGAAAAAGAGAGGCAAATTTAACACTTTGCTTGCTGTGCAACACAGAAATTGGCTGTGTACATTTGTCTGACTCAAAAGGAAAATAAAAAAAAAAGTCTGCTCTGAAAGGCAACATCCATACATAACATTTAAAATAAGCAACACTTGTTTGTACAGTCATTAACAGAACACTGACCTGTAGCATGCATCTGGATACAACACCTTCAGGTACCTCAGGAAACTTCTGCCGCAGGTCATGTAAAACCTGAATATCAATTTGCTGGCTTCCTTGGGCCATTCGTATATTGCCTGGTCAGGATTGTTTTCAACAGGCAGTTTTAGGCCTTAGTAAAGGGAGTACTCATCTCTTCTGCCCCAGCATTTTCTGGAAGAGGAAGGAAAGCCTTAGGACACTGAAAGCAGGCACTTTTGATGTAACAAAAAAATACTGAAAAACAACCCCAAAATAACACACAAAAAACCCCTCTCCAATTATGAAATGTCTGCATTTTATGTCAATGTTTTCCCATGTGACATCTCTAATTGTCCTTCATGCTCACAACCTTGAAAACTTGTGTTTCTGTACATCTATACACTAAAAGTGGACTAGGGACAAGTTGATGGGATTGTGATTGGATTAATCACAATTTTCTAGCACTTTAACACCACTTGTGATCCAAACGTGTATGTAGTGCAATGCTACAACTTCAGAGACTGAAAAGATGGAGAAAAACCTGCAAAGAATTCACAGGAAAACACAAAAGCCCATCATTTTCAGCAGGATGACAAGGCAGGTGTAATACTACTCCAGGACCACTGAACCACTGTATTATACACTAGTCCTGAACCACTCTATTGGTAAGACTTTTTCAACCCCTACATCTTCTCTGAACTGCTACAATCACCAGTCAACTGGTAATTGGCCTGAACCAGAACACCTCCAAAAACATGATTTGAAAAGCAACACATTAACCTGTTCAACTTTCCACCAACAACTTAAGAATAGTTCTGAAGAAAGAAAAGAAAAAACCTAAACAACCCAAAAGACATGTTACTCTGGAGACTCCTTCTGCATGCACTACACATGGAAGAAAACAACTTGTTAGCTAATAAAATAGTGAAGACTGAAAGGCCTAAGAATATTCCAGTAAACATCTGCTAATTATCTTAGTAACACAAATCCTATCTTCTCTGATATAATCACAGTACATACTTAATTAAAAATACAAGTGAGAACATAATTTTTTTGTTATAATATTCACAGATGTTTTGATAAAATGTAGATCACAATCCTACCTGCAGGTTTTAGTGTCTGTAACAACACAATATTCCACTGCTGAAAACAGTACCACAACTTCAGACAACCTTAACCTATGACAAATACCAGCCAAGACTGGTAGAACTGGAAACCTGGGCTATGGTATTTCTTTCCAGCGACTGGTATGAAGAGCTGTGAAAACAGCAGGCAAGACAGATTTTTGCTCACACAAAAGTAGTGGGCACATTTAGCACTAGTGTTCACAGTATGATAGCAGTTTAGAGACATACCTGCACTAATCCTGCACAAATTTACTCTGCATATACCCAGCGTGGCAATAAGTGCCCCTAGACAGAAAATATGAGCTGGGCTGACACTGCTCTGAAATCCTACATTCTTAAACTCTGAAAAGTCAACTCCACTGCAGTTGCAGTGCAACTTTAAAAACAAATTCATGCCTCACTAAAAGCATACCCATTATTTCTTCAATAGTTTAGAATGCTAGACAAATCTGAGCAGTGACAAAATACTATTGATCTTACTTTCTTTTAAGCAACTATTAGGAAAAACACTGTTCCATGGAGAAAAAACCCAAATTAAGCAAATAATTTGTTTATCACTGCCAAGTGTGCTGCAATGCCTCTCTAATTAAAATTCAGAGCTGGTATGATCAGAGCAAGTCCAGAAAAATACATGATTCTATAAACAGGAAGGCAACTGGTTTACCTTAGTTAAGTATCAAATGCCACTCTTCCCCCCCATTATACTGAGTAGCCCATTAAACTTATTGCTATATAAACATTTAACCCCCCCAATCCTCCTAAGACTTCTTAATTTTTTTTCCAATTTCTCTAACCTACACTAAAGTAACCCATACCACAATACACTTGATCATTATCAGAACAGTAAATTCCTTACTTACATCTGAAATTCCCTGTAGAGTACTAAAAAGACTGTATTTACTCTTTATATAAATTTCCATCTTTTTTTCTGATGTATCAGATTGGCAAAACCGCACCTTCACAGTTCTTACAGCAGAAACTGCATGGAAAAGATTCATGCATTCATTCTTTTCATGAAAAACACATAGACTAGATTAAAAAACATTATTTTAAACCAGGAGAATATTCCACATCATCCTCTCAGTGCTTCATTTCAACAAAATACTTTGCATCCTAGCTCATTTTTCAGAGTTTGTAGTCCTGATAAAACACACAATGACCACAATTACCATTACTCTACACCAGCTAAATATTTTTATAATTACCTTAAAACTCAAAGTAGTGCTAGACAGAAACTTTTTTGCGCCTTCATGAGGCATAAAACGACTTTATATAACATTTGCAATATCCAATTATTTGTTGGTTGCATGCAGTACTTGGGAGACTGCTTATTTTTGTTTTACTACTGTACTTTTAAGTTTCAATAGCTTAACACCAAGGTGATGCAGGAAGTTAGTGCAGGAAGAGCTAGTATTAACATCTACTCTAACATTTTACAAAAGTTACTAAAAATTTTTGTATGTGTGCATCAAATGTTTCAACACAGTGGAACAAGACTATATTTACTGTAGCATGAGATAAAATAAACACAATAGAATCATAGAATTGTTCTGGTTGGAAGAGACCTTTGAGACCATTAAGTCCAACTGCTAACCCAGCACTGCCGAGTCACCACTAAACCATGACACTAGAGCACCACATCTACACATCTCAACCACTTCCCTGGGCAGCCTGTTCCAGTACCTGACAACCCTTTTGGTGAAGATACTTCTTCTAACATCCGTTCTAAACTTCCCCTGGTGCAACTTGAGGCTGTTTCTTCTCGTCCTACTGTTTTTTACCTGGGAGAAGAGACCAAACCCACCTTGCTACAATATCCTTTCAGAAGTCGCAGAGTGGTAAGGTCTCCCCTCAGACTCTCTTTCTCTAGGCTAAACAACCCCAGTTCTCTCAGCTGCTCCTCATAAGACTTGTGGTCTAGACCCTTCACCAGCTTCATTGCCCTTCTCTGGACATGCTCCAGCACCTCAATGTCCTTCTTGTAGCAAGGCACTCAAAACTGAACACAGTATTTGAGGTGCAGCCTCACCAGTGCCAAGTACAGGGGGATGTTCACTTCCCTAGTCCTCTGGCCACAGTATTTCTGATAGAAGCCAGGATGCTGTTGGCTGCCTTGGCCACCTGAGCAGACTGCTGCTGGCTCATATTCAGCCAGCTATCAACCAATACTGCCAGGTTCCTTTCCTTGGAGCACGTCTCTAGCCCTAGGCTGCGCTCCCACTACACTATCTTCATTCTCAGGGAAATATACTGACTATAGGACTTGCAGTATATCCACCACAGGGGAAAAAAGGTTGTTTTAATTCAGTTTCAACTACAATAGGTAATTAAAATGGCTTCACTGATAACATGCCACATGAAAAATGTACTTGTATCATTATAATATTAAGGTCTTACTCTAATCACCACTTAAAGAAAAGTTACTGCAGAGCTCAAAGATATTTAAAGATTATTAATTAACTCAAATTAACCTTAAGGAAGTCTGAAGTGGTGGGCCAGAAGGCCTCATGAGGCCTCTCTAGTACAGACAGGTTAAAAGTGCTTTTTTTTTCCCCGCCCTAATTCTTCATGTTGCAAAGGAATCATAAAAAGGATGCAGCATCCATCTTGACAGAGGAAAGTGTAACAGATCTGAAAGTCTGACAGATGCATGCTTAAGGAACAGAAACGCAGCACTGCTGTCAACCATGGAACTCAGAATCTGGCTGCAGGATATCCAGAATATTGCTTATTAAAAGGCACAAATGCAAGAGTGAAGGTTGCCAGTAAATAGACTGTAGAAGAAAAGGGCACCAGCTGGCAGCAACATTTTGGCTTCCTTCAGAGACTTGGGCATAAAATAAAGACAATACAGCGTTACAGAAGTAAACCAAAAAAATCTATTTAAGATAATCAGTAGAAATGAAATCCAGCAATGGTGACTCGGAGAATGAACTCTTCCTAAAAACCATTAAAAGCAGAGTTTACTTGCAAAGGAAAACTTTTAAATACTGGAGTGCAGTACAATATAACGTTATTTTTGTAGTAATGTTAATTTACTAATCCTGCTTTTAGCTAGTCCAAAAAACCCTTCAGTGCACAACAAAGATCCCAGTGCTCACTTATGCCAGAAATGCTAAATAACTGGAAGAATTAATTAGCTGTGTTCTTTTAAAGACTACTGGCAAGATCCCCAGATAACTTAAAAAGCCTGGCAATTGTAACAGGACAGAGCTCCTGTTGAAGCTTTATTCTGTGAAAACTACTGATACAAAAGTAAACAATGTGTCATCTCTCAAAGGCTACTCAGAACCATGAGTACAAGACACAAAATAAACTTTTCTTGTTTTTTAAAATCTCAAAGACGACAATGTAAAATACAATTCAGATGCCAAATACTAGGCTGTTATAATACTGGGTCCAAAAGCTAGTTAAGAAATTTTTACATCTCTTTTCTTCTGACAGAGCATATGTTCAACAGATCAGAGACAATTCTTCAGTACAAACCTTAAGCTTAATATCACACTGACTTTTCACAAAACTCTTATAAAGCAAGTGTTCTTCAGAGTAAATTCTGACAAAATTGATTTAGTAAAATAATTGTCCTAACAAAGAAGCTGACAGTCTAGAATGTTATTTGCACTTCTTGTTCATTACTAACCTTTCCTTATTGCAACTTCACATACAATTCACGCCATAAGAAATATCGAAAGTAATTGTGCAAATATTAGGATAACTGCTGTATTGAAAAATTCCATCTGAACTTATGATGCACCCATAATGACTGAAGTCCCATTTATGGTCAGCTACCACTCTGGAAACAGCCTTTGTGAGCTCAAGTGAACAGTTTTTGGAAATATGCAGAACACTGCAACAGGGAACAGCATGCCCCTTGCCTTCCCCAAAATCAAAAGAATGGAACCTTTATATCTGCCTTTATACTTCAACTACACCCAATATGTAAATTGCTCATGCTTCTCTGTAGTTTTAGTTTGATCACATCTGATCTGTGCTTTACTCGCATGGCTAAAAATGCTATAAAAGTAACTCATCCAAAAGCATGTTTTAGAAATCTGTTTGTAAATATTTATTAGAAAGGTGCTGTGCATGCAGAAACAAGAGGGCATTTCCTCATAGCATTAATGATCCAGATTATAGATGCTGTGCTTAAAAAGGTTGCTGTAATGACAGCAAATTAGATGCAACAAGTTGCAATGCAAGACCAGTAGAGGTTGCTAAAGTGCCTGTTGAGATCGCAGCCAAGGGACTTCTGACATTTCTTTTGATGGATCCAAGAGGTGCAGAAAGACAGCAGAAATAGATAAGCAATTATAAACACAACTGTAAAAGCCAAAACACAAAGCAAACAAACACACACCTAAAACAAAGCACAAAACAACCCAAAAACCAGCCACTCAACCCCTCTACACTACTCAGATTCCTTCAACTGGGTAGCTCTACCCATGATTCCCCTTAACTATTCACCTATCTACTGGATAGCTCAAGAACCAGAAAACTGTCTTCTCCTCTCCCTAACTCCACGCTTTCTGCAGCGGTACCTTTCCCCATATATTCAATTACTTTTTTCCCTGATGTCTTATCCAAACATCTATCCAAACACTAACTCAACAAATATTAAAACACTTCTATTTACCCTACTTTCAGCCAGACCTCAATTCTGAGATATCACTGCAAGTTGCTAATTCAAATGCAGGCCAACATCAGGCCACTTTCCACTGAGGATTTCCTTACAGCAAACAGCTCAAAGTACAGCTCACATAACTATTACTAGCATTTCTTTCAAGAATATAACAATGCCTCAGGTCTATACTTAAGACTAGTAAACATCATAAGCTTATGAATCTCTCTATAAAAAATAGCCCTCCTAAGTAGTACTTCATTCCTCTGGCAGTAACAAGCATTGCAAGTTTATTTCCAGCTTATATTTACTTGTTCTGTGTCAACACTCCCCGTTAGAAGTAGGTTAGAGTAATATTTTTGTATCCCTATTGCTTGGAAAAAAAATAATTAAAACCCCCAGACTATAAGCGCCATATTCTCTTCTTGCAACCTGCCTCTCCGACCTCTTACATACTTCTCTCCACACCTATTAGTCTTTCCTTTCCTTCCCCACCTTTACTTACAAGTCCTTGTTAAATGTGAGACTAGAAACTCCTACTACATATGCCTAGCAAATGAAGGAAAAAAAAAAAAAAAAAAAAGAGAAGT
>VYZX01023998.1:2470-15339 GCA_013401335.1 Brachypteracias leptosomus
TAAGCCTTGAAATTTCTTTTAGCTCTTAAAAAAAATATTCTAAACTGAAAAAAAAAAAGCCAAAGCACAACAACTCTCTTTCCATGGATTCCAACATAATGATGCTTCCCTCCTCACTTTTTTTTTTTAAGATTTGAAATATTTTTTTTAAGCTTTGACAGAAGTCTTTGTTGCTGCTTTATGTTCTATAAAGAACGTTGAATGGCTATTTTTTTCCTGATTGATTTTTACTTAGAAATTTAAGAAATGCTAAGTCTTCTCTGTTACGGTTTTCTCGGTGATTTCCTAGATATCTCAGAGAGCAGGTATTGATTTCTTTCTCAACAGAACAGCAAGAGTGAAAATGTTGATTCTCTAACAAAGAAAATCTTAATCAAGGCCTGTGTTAGTTGCTGAAAATAAAGAGTAATTTAAAATAAAAAAAGAAACAAAGCTGTTAGAATAGTCTCACTTTGCAGTTTCTTTTCCCTAGTTGTTTAGTTTTCACTCTCTTGACTTTTGTAATATGTGGTCAATCATGAAAGTCATTGACAGCAGACTTTCTAATACAAAGGAGAAAAAGTAACGGGAAGGAAAAGCATGCAAGGAGGGCTAGTATTTAGAGAAGAGCTGTTCTTTGTGCTTCCAGCTCTGCATGTACAACGCCCTGTGACCCTTTTGTATTTTTGTTCCTTCTTAGGTAAAGTACGTATGAGAACACTTCCACTATTTTTTGTCAAAGTGCACTGAGATACAGGATGTAAAATTCCTCACAGATTATTCTTCCTGTGTGTTGGAGAAGTGGTATTTGATTTTGTTTATATGTAAGAGTGACACAGCTCTACTAGCCTTTGTTGACACCTGAAGTACACAAAGTAAACAAATTATATTCATAGGGAAAAACAATTATAACTGATAATTTAAAATGGTGCCCATTAAGTAATCTGATTTGATTTTAGTGATACAAATAAACAATTCTAGATACCAGTATCTCAGCCCTGTAAAGCATTTCCTTTTCACAGCTTACCAAAAGGGTGGGAAATCAAAAAAGGTATTTTCACTTGCACCTGATCAGTCATCAGTTTTGGAAAGCTTGGCTGATAACCCGTTGTGGAAGAGAGTGGGTATTGTAGGAGGGGTAATGCAGGGCAAAGTGTATTTTTGACTATTGATGCTGGTTTTTCTGTATAAGCTGATGAGAATCTGTAAATGCCAAATGGGGCAGCAGTTACCACTGGAGGCCAGACAACAAAAAGATCCCTCATAAAATGTTGTGATTCAACTGTATGGATGCTCTCTAATAACATTTAGTACATGTGTCTCAGAGTGTCTAATTTCAAACTAATTGCAGCATAACTACCATGTAATTAATGCCTCAGGGCTCCAAAACTCACTGTATTATGTCTGAGACCAAAAGTTAATTATAAGCACTGCAGACATTAAGGTAAATGCTGCTTTATGGTTTTGTGATCTTTATTAAGATTAAAAGAATCAAATCCATTGTAATTAAAATGAGCTATGTGCTATAAGAAAAGGGCTGAGGTTCCTTAAGTAGGATATAGGTAAGAATTGGTCAAGTCAAAAGAGATCTTGAACTCTTTTCTCCCCTCTGCTCCAAGCTGAAACTGGAGGTTCCTACATTTGATGGGCATTGATCTATGAACACAGATGGATTCAAATGGGATGTTGAAATGATAGACACCTCCAGCTGATGACTGTGCTCTACTTTTCTCGTGGAAGTCCATCTGGTAGGAATGGCTAAAGTGTGTAGGTAGCTTCTGCTGAGGAGCCAAAGGTCATTGGCAAAGCATGTGGTCAGAAATTTACGGGTACCCGAACATGCCAGATTGTAGATAATTACAATTGAAGGAGCCACTTATGGGACAATTTGATAATCTCTGCCAGTGCGGGCAGTCATTGATTTAAAGACAAGGTTGGTAGAAAGGAGCAGTAATAACACAGGCCTCCTGCCATCCAACTTTGAATCACCACCATCCAGGGAACAACAGTCACTACCTGTTTTGTCTACACATTCCTCAGGAGCCTGAGTGCCTGAGCGTTGTCTTTTATACATGCACCTTTATATGGACAAAGCAATGTAGCTCAATACCCAAATCACATACTGACCTGAAAGGGATCTAAGAATAGAACATTCTTATGTTTGTGTCCACACATACCATTACTGAAAATAAAAAAGTAGATTAGTTCTGTAAGTGCATGAGAACCTAATATCTTGTAACTATAAACAGCAAATAAATGTGTTTTGTATGGACTTGCTGAGATGCTCTCTTGCATTCAAAGCTGAAGCAGAGCAAATCCATTAGTCCAAGTTTGTTCCTTTGTCCACTTTCCCTCTATCTCTTTGATATGCTTAACTTTTGCTTAAATTTTGACATGGTTGAGATGAATATGGTTGGGTTTTGTTGACCACTTCTTTGGGATAGGGAAGGATGCTTTGTTAATTTCAGGAGATAAAAACAAATGTGTTGAAGCACTGTATTTTGAAATAAAGTAGCTGATGTTTAAGTAATGTCAGAAGACATGTAAGAAGTTTAAATTAAAGAGGTAGATGATACATCAATGTGGAAAAGAGAAAAGCTGGCAAGTTTTTGAATTTCAGGATTGACTTGGTCTATCAGACATGTTCACATGTTCAGAGACTCAATCATTTCACAAAACAATGGAGTGGCACCTGCTGATGTATTTCTAAAAGCAACCACAGGGGGTTCCATGCAGCCTGCTGGCTGAGGTATGTGAGCAGGAAGAGTGAGAAAAGTTCAGTCCCCTCTATGTAATATGATGAAATTCTGCATCTTCCACTGAAGATGCCTCTAGGCTGTCAACTAGTCTTGGTTTGCGTGGCAGAACATTCCTCATCTTGCTACATGAAGCTCTACCACTGTGTAGGCAGTAGTTAACTATTGTCAAAGGAAGAGTGTGAGGAAAAAGGACTCCTTGACACTTAAATTACACAAAGAGATTTGTGTTTTTTCTCTCTGCTCCCAGGACTTATTGTGCATTTTGGATGATGTTGCTGCTTGACACAGTACAGAAAAAGTCATAGTAAAAAGAGAAAAAGTGATGCCTCCTTACAAGTAAGCTACCTACTGATCTTGCTGTGCTTCAGTTTTTGATGTCTGTTTTGGGCCCAGAGCTTCTTGACTGTGCTTGAGTCATTGAGCGTACTAGTAAGCAGGAAACTTTCTTTGGATATGTGACTTAGAGCTCCCTTGATCTAAGGGAAGAAAAGAGATCCTCTACTGCCTGGGCAGCCACGTGAAGACAGGAATCCATCTGCTTTCTCAACCTGTTTTTAATAGAAAAGTGTGAACCATGCTTATTTTTTTTCACAGAGAGATATGTAACATGAGCAGAGGCTTCTGGGCTCCAGATAACCTATAAATCAAACTGTATCCCTGAATGAGCAGAATTTAAGGCATATGCTTCTTCTTAACATTTGCCTGTGGCCAGTTCTAGGTGGTCGCCTCCTGAATATGTTGCCATCAGGTGCTTGCATGCTGTGTTGGCTACTTTAGATAAAAATCCAAGGCACTAACTTATCCTGTGAATTGGATAGAGAGCCCGGCACTCTATTCTGTTTTTGTATTTTCCTGTGGGATCTGAGGTACTGAAAGATAGGTTTTATACTGCCTAACACTGAAGTATCTAAATCTCTTACTGGATCTTGTCCAATTTAGCTACAATGCAAATTAACATACTTTACTTGTGAAGTATGGCTGATAATTTTTATGCACATTTTAAGAAAGAAAAAGGACTTAGTAATCAATATGTTAGCAGGAGGCTTATTCTGTGTAAGATTCCTGAAGGACTGTGCTGCAGAAGCAGCAAGAGAACCCCATTAAACTGTCAAAATCCTCATATCATGAAATATGACCACGCAAAAATATAAAAGCAAAAAACTCAAAGAAGAATCAACAAAGCACAACTGTTACTGGCATTCTTCCTGGGATATATTTTTTCTTGCCTTCCTCATAAAACAATTATGAAAGGAGGACAAGTAGCTTCCAGATTCACTGGTATGCTCTGCGAAATCTTTATGGTGAGCATTTGAGTCTCAAGAGCATGCAAGTCAATCCTCTTCATATACACTTTTTTGCTGTATGAATTGCTGTCTGGAGATCTGTTTTCTCTTGCCATGCACCTCATATTTCCCTTCCTACCACTAGGAAAACATGTAAATATCAGAATATTAGCAATTTATGTACCAGTGTACATGACTGCACAGAAGGAGCTGGGTAATTTTGCAGTTGTGATACGCCTAGTGGAAATAATTATCTCCAGTTTAAACACTATAAATCACATTTTAAGGAGTGCATGTTAAAGTAGACTTGCCTGTTCAGCGGCAAGTCTGCTTTCCCTCAGGAGTCAGTGTCTGAATGGTAGGTTATCTTGCTACTGCTTTTCTTCATTGGTCCTGTATCACTTCTTTCCAGCTTGCCTCCTGCTGAAATAATTGTAGTACTATTAACAATGTGTGGGGAAATCACCAGACGTGCTAGTTTTCTTTGACAATTATACCAGTTTTTCCAATTTTCCAGACATTTTTTCATTTCTTTATTAACTCACCAGTGCCAGGAATTGGATTTTTCCAGTACATAAATCCTAATTAGTGAGCCAGAGGACTGAGCACTCCATTTTACTCCTGATGTGTCATTTCCCCTCTGTTCTTGCTTAATTGGCATTTTGAAAAGCCAGCCCTTGTGTTTTTAAGGGTAAAAAAAGAAATACGGGTCTGTTTTGGGGCAGAAGTGGAAATCTGGTAAAGGGACAAAAAATGAAAAGAAGGTGTAGTTGGGATTAGGGCCATCTGGTAGTTCTGGGATTACCGAGCATGGTGGCCTGCAGAGTGGCTGAGCTGCTTGAGGCTGAGCTGCCTCTTCCTGGCACCGGTGTGACTGAACCCCATCCTGCCATGCCTGTGTTGCCATCTACTTGCCATGGACACAGAATAAGTTTGTTAAATGGTGCTGATTCTGAGGAGCATCTACAGATTGATTCTGTAGAGCAAAGGCAGTGTTTGGTGCACTGCTGATGTGATTTGCTCTTACAGGCTTTTCCTGTGTCCTTTGTTCCTCCTTATCAAGGGCCAGAAACAGAAGGAAGGAAGAGAAGGCAGAGGCTTGTCAGGAGTGAGGGTACCCTCAGATTTTGAGTTTCAGGACTCTTTCAGCCTTAGTATGTGCTTAGGGATGTCTTAAGCCTGTGGGAGGGGTTGGTGGAGGGTTGGCAGGGCAGGAGGAGTGATTGTGAGTTCCAGTGAGGATGAAACACTAAGCATTTGAGAGATGTGAAAGTGAGTGGGTTAACTGTGGCAGGTGAAGGGAGTTGAACAAAAAGGTGTTTTTCTGGATAGATAGGACTATAGGGAACTGAAGAGGTTTTTGAGGTTCTGAGATTTGTTTGGTTGATAGAAGGAAAGTAATCAATTTATGAGTGAGGTAAAAAAGGTGGTGAATTCCTCTTGGCATTGGTATATTGAAGTTTGGGGCCCAAAAGGTTCATCAAAAGATGGGATGACAAAGTGGGGGTTCTTGCCACCTTATACTGGACAGTTTGAATCCTGGGAGGAAAAGGGGAGACTGTGGGTAGAAGATGATGTCCTTTTTCAGCTTTTACCAGAGTATATAGAGGACAGACATGAGGGAAGCAAGCCTGAAACATGTAGCTCCACAACTTGCTGTGGGTGCCAACTGGTAAGAAGGGAAATAATTAGTAAGACTTCCTGTCAGCTAGGAAGGGGTAACTAAGTTCAGATCTTAACCCATCTCTATAAAGGCTTGTCCAAAACTTGAATCTTTTGAGGTTCAGAAAAGGATGATTAATTCCTTTTTCATTTTTTTGTGCTAATGCATTAATTGGTTCCAGGCAGACTGGTAACAGCAGAGCCAAGATATTGCAAGGAAGGCTGCAGTCCAGGTAATTCGAGGGCTGTCAGGGGGCTGAGAAGCACCAGAGAGTTCATGATAAAGCCTGGAGTCTTTCATTTTCCAGACTGTTTCATAGGTCCAGGAGGTCTGAACAGGGCTATGTTTTGGGGTGCTCAAAGAGAAAGAAAGAAAAGAATGGAAATCAGAGTACTTTGGAATTATTCCAGCACTGCTGTGCTGCCTTTAAAGGGAACCTCAGGAATTTGTCTCCAGACTCTGGGGACCATATTTCTGGCTCCTAAGATGATCTTTCCAGCCGGACAAGATCAGTCCTTAGCACTGCATGCTAGCATTCCTTGTCCTGAGACATAAGCATTACCTTTTCTTATGACCCAGTTGGGTGCTAGCATTCTTGGCTGCATGCATGTGGGTGGCCCTCTTCATTAGCCAAAGCTTCAGCCTGTTATCTCTTTACTACCCACTTGGGTTGTTGCTGATTTAAAACGTGTCATTGCAGAATTCATGCCTACCAGGTGCTCTCCCCTTTTAGCCGTCTTAAGTGGTGTGTTCTCCCATATGAGTACTAGGAGGAAAAACAGCATATCAACAGTCTTCAGGGGGTTGCATCGCCAAATTCTGCCCTGCCAGTCAGCAACAGCACAGTATCACCAAACCACAAGAGCTTTTATATGAGGCTTTTATTTAAAGGAAATAAAAAAATGCTGGCTTTAGTTATATTAATCTCTCCTTTTTATTAGCTTTTAGGGAATGAGCAACAGCTCAGTGAGTTGTGTTTGTAACAAATACAGGTTATGAAATAAGTATATTTCATTATTTGCTCATTTTGCAATGAAAGGCTCTCCAAATCTGCCTCTTAAATGGTTTAACTCAACTTAGAACTGATGCTGCCAAATACTGACTGATTCAATAGACGATGTGTTTCAAATTCCTTTTTTACATGGGGAATGTGATATAGAACAATGACCTCAATTTTCAGCTGTGTCCTCAGATTCACCTCTTTTTTGACTGCTTCTTTTTCTCTTTCAATATCTTATCATAATTTTTCAAGTCCTCAGGGTCTTATAAGGGCACTATTGTTTAATAATTAGACGCTATACCTCTGATGGGTCTTCTGGTGACATATTTACAACTAACGAGTATTTAATAGAATGTAATTAGAAGCTCTGATCCTTAGACCTTGACCTGTCTAGACCTTATATACAACTGACCAGACAGCCCTTAACACTCATTAAGAGTTATCTGCACCCCACTTTACAAAGCTATGTGAGGAAACTGTTTAGATTTAGCCTCAAGCCACCTGCTTCGTAATCTGTTGCTGTGCACTCAGTTGAACCTGTCGTCCTTATAGTAACTGGAAAGCTACCAATGATTTCATTTTAAAGCAAATGTTCTGATTCAGGAAGCATAGAATGGAAAGCTGTTTGCTGTATTTGTTAGCATGTGATCTTCAGAAAGCCTGTAATTAGGAAATATTACTTCAATGCTATGGAGAAACTGCTCACAACATTGTAAAATGGGAGAAAAATATCTAAAGGTTAGGGAAATAGCTAAAATGTATTTTGATACAGTATATTCAGCTGGAATACATTTGATAGTGCTATATTTTTACAGATAATATATCTGTCTTATTTCTGAAAGCCTCATATCTTTAAAGTAAATGAACATTTTTTACTTTTGGTTTTAAAAAATTTAAATTAAAAAAATCTATATATGCATTTCTGAAGAATAGCCTATTAGGTATGCCATTAAGAAATACAGGGACCAAGTTTTTTCTTTTTCATTAATTTTTGAATATATATGTGCTTATATTGTAAAGTATTGTTAAATATCCTTTTAGCTAGTCCATAGATGTCTCTTTCCTACTTTTCCCCACTTTAGTTTTATCCTAATTGGATAGGCTAGTTGTCTGAGTTTTTAACTCAGACTTTGGATCCATTATCATCCCATGTCTAGGGTTTGTTTAAAGATAAGTGCAGCAAATCATGTAACAAAGGAAAGGAAAAATTAAATTCTTAAGATTTCTTTGATAAATTTTCAATGGCTTAGGAAAAGGAAGCAAATACATTCTTGATATATTTGATCTTGATCCTTTCTGGAAACTATTACATGACACCAAATACATCCATATATAGAAGACAGATTTTATTTAAGAAAGTGTCCAAATGATCTTGTTAATGCTAATAGAACATTTCAATTATATGTCTTTTGAAAAGTGGTCTGTTTTGAGATGTCAGTTGCAAATAGAGGAAATGAAGTGTTGATGTAGTAAAGAATAATTTACTATGTCTGGAGAATTCTAAAGCAAAACATCTGGATCAATTTGTTTACAAAGTCCCTGTAGATAAAAAGCACTATCTCTCCAAGGAATCAGTTTGTGCCCTTCGGAAGAATCATTTAAAACAGAGGAAAGTTGGCTACCATCATAACAGAAAGCTCCTGGGATATTTTTTTTTTATTAAGGAATCCAAAAAAAGTTTGAAATCCTGTTTCACAGGAGATCAGCTAGATGCTGAAAATGTGGTGTGGTTTTGTGATCTTAATTTAGCCTGCCCTTCCCTGTTTATCTGCTTCCCCCACACCCCTCATCTTAAAAAGTAATACATTTTAGAAGCTGAGAGTAAACACAGTGTGTTAGAGATATGCCAGAGCTGGATGTGGAGTGGAGATAAAACCTTTGGTTTCACATGGGCATGAACATTGTATGATAACTGAATCATTTTGTAATGTAAGAAATAAACCTTTCTTTTCATCTTGAAAGTCCAGCTCTTGGTGCTATTCAATTCTGTGGGAGGTGGCCCCTAACTTAGAGAAATACATGTATGTGTTGAACCTGTGCTTGAAAAGGTCTTTAGCAAAATTGCAAATCAAGAGCTTTTTTGTATTTGAGTGTCAGTCTGGAAGAGCATCCATTTGCTGATATTGCACCTGCTCTTGAAAGGTATTTTGGGTTCCTCCTTTAACAAATGTAGCCACGACCATTCATATCACCACAGTGAAGTTTGTCATGACTTTATCACTGGGTTAAATTACAATGGTAATTTTAGAATCTCCTAGATTTTCCTGATGGGACTGTAGGTGTTCTGAGAGTAAAGGGGTCTTTGAAAGACTTCTGTTAGTTAGTAGAATAACAGTTTAGCTATTTTACCAGTAATTATGGCTATAGCTCCCGAGGTCTGTACCTGAATATGTTTTCAAGAGCTGCTTCATGCACTTCCCTGATTTGTGGTATTTTCTTCAGATGTTTTCTGCATTTACAGGACTTGAGAAGTGAGTCTGGGCCATGACAGGTTAAGAGTTAATGGATATTTTCCTCTAAGAGGATACTTTTGACAGATCTTATATGTGACCTTAATTCTTTCTGTTCCAAGTTTACCTTTCACACATGCTTTTAGTTAGAATAATGATGCAAAATACTAACATTGAAATTTAATTTTGTGGTTAGTTTTGATATGCTCAGATAGCTCTGCTGCTTTCTTGAAAACATCAGAAACATTAGCTGTTATTTTCTGTATAGCTTTTTCAACTCCAAGGGGCTTGTCTCTCCCAGTAGTACATGTTTTTCTTCTGTTGAAGTAAGTTCCTCCTGTGGGACATTATCCTTGGAGCTTCAAGTGAATTAAACAACCATGTAGAAGAAGAATGGCTCTGGGGTAGAGCATAGGTCTAATTCCATTCTAAGTCTGGTCATGAATCTGAAGGTTGTGGCTCAGAGAAACTTCAGAGCTGTATAAATTCAATTGCAACTCAGCATCGGCATTCACAAAGCCCAGCTGAGAGTCCTGTTGTTGTTGACAGTATACTGAGCTCATAAAGAATCTGGGCTCAACACAAACAAACAGGATCATTATGTAAATCAAAAGAAGATGAAAGTAGAACCCACATCTTTCAGCTTGAATACTAAAAGTCTGCCAGGAGGAATAAAAGATACTTCCTGTAAGAGTGATGAGTTGCAATTTCCTTTTGAGTTCTCTTATTTTATGTAGTAAAGAGAAGGGGAGAATGGCCAGGGGAGAATGGCCTGATGAATCCATATGGGTATGGATCCCTTCTCATTTCAACCTGCAGGTTTCTTTAAAATTAGCATGCAATTGTTACTATTTTTAGTTTGTTTTATGACCATTATACCATCCCTGTGAAATAATACTGGTTATCTGCATCCTGTAGTTCTGAAAGGAGGAAAGAGTATTTTTCTTTCCCAAGAAAACACAACAAAGTCATTATACTTGCTGGATTAGATGTCCTGCTGTTTCTAGATCATACAGTATTTATTTAATCCTGTATTCTTTTGCAGAGGGAGTGTGTTTTCATGCAGATGCTGAGTAATCTCCCAATAGTGTGGAGGACACTGCAAAGATTTGGAGTTTTGTGCAGTGTTTCTGTTTCCTGGTGTGGACAAGTCAGGCGTGTGCACAATAACTGGTTAATGAGGTGTATTTATACATTTGTAGCTAACCATTAAGCAATAGATTTTATGATCTGCAGCAGTAAGTCTCAGAAGTCACTACGTATATATTTTATAATAGAGTAGTTCAGTCAACAAAACTCAATGTTTTAGGTTCACTTTTCAGAGGTGTTTTCTTTCATAGTTTGCTTAAAACCAGAAAAGCAATTTAATAATTTGTTTATTTTGTTGGTTAGTGAGATAATCTCATGGTCTTCTGGTAATTACTGGAGAAATTAATGGAGTTTTTGGAAAAGGTTCTATGATAAGTAAGAATTTAGAGTGAGATCCAAAAAAGCACTTAGATGCCTAAAGAAAAACTTAGACAGAATCTACGTACCTAAATCTGAGGAAGTGATTCAAATGCCCTATGCAGAGACACAGAGACTGCACTGCTGAGGCTGCTTAGGTTGCTGAGAACCAAACGTTTTATGAACGCACATGCTCCACAGTGCTGTTGCCTTTGTGGAGCTGAACACTGAGCTGTCTTTTCCCTTTCTAAGATAATGTGGTAGTCATAAACTAATTGTTCTGCTACCTACACCCCTTTTTGGACTTTAAATCTAGTTGCTAGACATCAACTTGTCACCTATGTACTGGTGGTATAGAATCCACAAAACACAACCTTCATTTTCATTCAGAATGAAGGCCTCTTATTTGTTGCTGTAATATAATGGGATTTCCAACTTCATTTATTATTGATTAGAGATATGTACTGTATCTTTGTAACAACAACCACATTGTCTATCCATACTGGAGTTAAATAATTTAACCAATTAAAAGCAGTTGTAAGAGATTTTTTAGCATAATGCCTCTCCCTGAGTTTCACTTGATCCTGTTGATTATATTCAGGTTATATTTTTATTGGAAATGGTTGAATTACTGTTTATTAATGCTAACTTAAATAATATTAGACTGGAACTGATCTATCTCAATGAAGCATCCACCAGATTTGCTGATTTCAACATTGCCAAAAAACTTGCAAAACTGTTACCTCTTACTTCCATTCCATCTTCTCTTACTCTGCTTTAACTCAGGTCTCTGCAAAAAAGATCTCTTGTTTTTATGGCTTCTTTCTGCTGTAGATGTAAGATAGTTGAAGAGAAATGTAGTTTTGATGAAATATTTTGCTCCACCAGCCAGATGAAGAAACAATTCCCTGATCTAGGCTTGGGGATCTCCTATCAATACTCTTACATTAAGGATTATATTTACCTTGCAGTATTCAACTGGTTTCCAAAGAAACCCGGAAGGAAGTGAATCCCTTCACTTGGCCACATCTCCTGGTCTTTTAAAATGGAATGAAATGATCATTTAAAAATTATATGAGTGAAAAGAGGGATTAAATACGATCTGTAGTGCTTAGCATGCATAATTTTGCAGGTATGGGTCAGGTAGTTCTGTAGTATATCAGGTCTTGCTAGAATAAACTGGGAGATACAGATTGCCATCCGACTTTAACTAATTTTTAGAACCAGAACTTTACTGATGTGTCTCATTTGATGAAGTGTCTGCTGAGTCTACTCTGCAGTGTTATGGACAGCCTCATCTTATTGTATTTTCACTCATGTGAATGCCTATTTTCTGTTGTTTAGGAGAGAAGCTGGCACAAGAATGTCTGGGAAACAAATCCTTCATAAAAATATCTACTCTAGTTCTTGCCTTTCTTTCACAGACAGTAGACAGAAAAGTGGACAGATACCATAAAGCTTAAAAGGTAACACCTTGGAGTTTCAAACCAGTGTCTAGGATTAGGGCTGGGCCAGCCGCTAGAAAAATGACAGACACTCTCTATTAAATCCTCTTACTTCCAAAAGGGGAAGAGAAAGGGAATAAGAGAGAGATCTAGGATTGGAAAAGAAAACTAAAACAGCTTTAATGAAAAGAAAATAATGAAATATATACCAAAATATACAAAACCAGTATCAAACCCAACCCCACAGTGGCAATTACATCACCATCACCACTGATGCTGTGGAGCAGGTACAGGGGAAGTCCCAGACTGGACTCAGCAATGGATGGGAACTGGATTCAGGATATCAGGATCTACCTGATACCTACCCATCAGGTAGGAAGTCAAGAAAGGGAGCCAAAAGACCTGCATGGTTAAATAGGGAACTGTTGGGTAAACTCAAGAGGAAGAAGAAGGTCTATAAATCATGGAAGGAGGGGATGGCCACTTGGGATGATTATAAGACTCTAGTCAGAGGATGTAGGGCTGCAACTAGGAAAGCCAAGGCATCCTTGGAATTCAACCTTCCAAGAGAGGTCAAGGACAACAGAAAGGGCTTCTTCAAATACATTGCAGATAAAACTAACACTAGAGGCAACGTAGGCCCACTGTTGAATGAGGCGGGTGCTCTGGTGACAGAGGATACAGAGACGGCGGAGTTGCTGAATGCCTTCTTTGTCTCTGTCTACTCAGCCGGAGTCTGTCCTGAGGAGCCCCAGACCCTTGAGGCCCCAGAGGAAGTCAGGACAAAGGAGGAGTTTGCCCTGGTTGATGAGGACTGGGTTAGGGACCAATTAAGTGATCTGGA
>VYZX01024006.1:0-19398 GCA_013401335.1 Brachypteracias leptosomus
CCGGACTGGTGTCTTATAAAACTTATAAACCAAAAACTTATAAAACAACTTTCAGTGTCTTTTCTTTCCAACAAAGCTTATCAGAAGAGGAGAAACTTGAGTATGAATGTCTTTGAGATTCAATAATGTACTGAATAATACTGGTCTTTTCAACAGTTTATCTTGTTTGTTTCAATAACAGAGCTAAAGGAAGTGAGAGACAGCCAGATGGCCAGAACACAGCATCTTAAATGGAAAAAAAAATCAATGTGAGAAAATTATATAATAGAACAAAGTATGCCTTCTTAATTCAGAAGATTTTTTTTTCCAAAGGATGAAATTCTGCCAGAATACCCATCTTGCATTAGAAATGTCTCCATTTGCTCTAAATGTGAAATGTAGCCAGGTAATGTTAACCCATCAGTCACTTCAGACTTATCCTCTGTGAACTTAAAGAGGAATACATTGACCTGTAACCCACTTTTTCCTGTATTAAACTGTCCTAGCATTCCCCCTCTGACTGTCTGCAAGTGTTCCTTCCTTGAGCTTTATAACAGTATTACAGCAATCTCTCCTCACACCTAGCTGAATGCTTTCATATTATCTAGTTTAACCAATCCCATCTATCTAGCATAAGCACAGCTACCAGTCACAGGGAAATGTTCAAGGACTGAAAGATGGAGCTTAGTTTTTTTCTGAATTGCCTGCCTGTTATGTTAATTTTTAGACCTGTAAAGTATTTTAAAAAATCCAGTGCCACACGCTAGCCTTTGCTCCATGAAATAGACAAGAAAAATGTGTATTAACAGCATAAAGAAAGACTACAGCAGTACTACAGGTACATGATATACTATAATGAATTATAAAATACACACAAGCTATAAAAAAGTAATTTATTCCTTGTCATGCCACAGAATGGCTGAGGTTGGGAGGGACCTTTGGAGGTCACCTGATCCACCCCCTCCTGCTGAAGCAGGGCCATCTATGTTGCCCAGGCCCACGTCTAGATGGCTTTTGAATATCTCCAAGGAGGGAGACTCTGCAACCTCTCTTAGAAATCTGTGCCAGTGCCCAGTCACCCTCACAGTTTGTGCCCATTGAATCTTGTCCTGTCACTGAGCACCACTGAAAAGAGTCTGGCTCTGTCTTCTTTATATCCTCCTCAGGTATTTATATAAATTGATAAGGTCCTCCTGAGCCTTCTCTTCTCCAGGCCAAACAGTCCAGGTTTCCTCAGCCCTTCCTTCTAGAAGAAATGCTCCAGGCCATCATCCTCATGACCCTTTGCAGGACTCTGTCCAATGTATCCATATCTGTCTTGTACTGGGGACCCCAGTACTGGACACAATACACCAGATGTGGCCCCACCACCGCTGCTAGAGAGGAAGGATTAACTCCCTCAACCTACTAGCAACAATCCTCCTAATGCAGAGCAGGGTAACATAAAACAGCATTGGCCTTTTTTGCCACAAGGGCACATTGCTGGTATGTGTTAAACACTTAGCATCCACCAGAATCCCTGGGTCCTTTTCCAGAAAAGGTACTTTGCATCCAAGCAGCTCCCAGCATCTACTGCTGCCTAGTGTTGTTCCTCCCCAGCTTCAGGACATTGCACTTCCGCTTTTTGTGGGAAGTTTACGGTCAGCCCATTTCTCTCTGGGTGGCAGCACAACCCTCTGGTATACCATCCACTTTTCCCTGTTTGGTGTTATGAATCAGCAAACTTGCTGAAGTTGTGCTTTGCCCCATCTTCCAGCTGATTAATGATGTTCAACAGGACTGGACCCAGTAGTGACCCTTGGGGTACATTGCTAGTCAGGCCTCCAACTAGACTTTGAGTGACTTACCATCACCTTCTGAGACTGGCCACTTAGACCACTTTTAAATTATCTTACTGTCTGCTCATGCAGCCCATACTTCCAACAGCTTCTTTGTGAGAATCTTATAGGAGAAAGTGTAAAAAGCCTTGCTGGGGACAAGGTAGGCAATGTCCACTGCTCTCCCATCATCTACCAAACCAGTCATTTCATTTTTGAAGGTAATCAGGTTGGTCAAGCTTGACTTGCCTTTAGTGAATCCATGCTGACAACTCCTGATGACTTCCTTGTTCATCATGTGCCTGGAATTTGTTTAATGAAGGCTTGTAAAGACTGAAGCAAAGAAGATATTCAGTACCATAACCTTTTCCATGTCTTATGTCACCAGGTCCCCCATCTCCTTCAGCAGTGTGCCTTCCTTCTGTCACCTGTATATTTACAGCAGTCCTTTCTGTTGCCTTGGACATCTCTTGTCATATTCAATTCCACGTGGGCTTTAGCTTTCCTTACCTCATCCCTGGATGCTTGGACAATGTTTCTGTACTTCTATATTACCTGTATCTGCTTCTACTCTCTGTGTGCTTCCTTTCTGTGCTTGAATTTTGTCAGGAGTTCCTTTTTTGTCTATGCTGGCCTTCTGGCATTTTCTTTCTGACTTCCTGCTTATTGAGATGGACTGCTCTTGAACTAGGATCTGGTGACTGTTGAATATTAATGAGCTTTCTTGAGTCCCTTTTCCCTCCAGGGTCCTCTCCAGACTGAGAGAGTTGGGGTTGTTCAGTCTGGCGAAGAGAAGGGTCTGAGGGGACCTCATTGTGCCCTTCCAGTATCTTAAGGGGGCCTACAAGAAAGCTAGGGAGGGACTTTTTAGGATGTCGGGTAGCGGTAGGACTAGGGGGAATGGGTCAAAACTAGAGGTGGGTAGATTCAGATTAGAGGTTAGGAAGAAGTTCTTCCCCATGAGGGTGGTGAGACACTGGAACAGGTTGCCCAGAGAGGTGGTGGAAGCCCCATCCCTGGAAATTTTGCAGGCAAGGCTGAATGGATCTCTGAGTAACCTGATCTAGTGGGAGGTGTCCCTGTCCATGACAGGGGGCTCGGAACTAGATGATCTTTGAGGTCCCTTCCAACCCTGACAATTCTATTGTTCTATGAGTCTGACAGGCAAAGAGACCAAAGTCTGCTCTCCTGAAGTCCAGTGATATGAAAAAAACCCTAAACAACTAACACTAACCCTAAACCTAACACCTAATCCTTACCCTAAACTAGCAGTATTCCTAACACTAACCCCTAACCCCTAACCGTAGCCCTAAACCCAAACCCTAAATCTAACCCTAATCTAATCTAGCTAGCAGCACAAAATTGGTGTAGTCAGCAGCTTGGTCTGAAGGAAGACCTTATGAATTTGGATTATATAAGACCAGGAACCTCCTCAAGGAGATCCTGTGTACTGTCACCGAGGTTGCGAGAAAATGAAGCTGAGCAGAAAGAGACAAGGTCTAAATCTAAATCTAATAATAAACCTACCTCTACCCATAAACCTAACCCTAACAATAATTCTAAGCCTAAGTCTAAGGCTAAACCTAACCCTACCCTAACCCCTAACTCTAACTTGTAACCCTAAACCTAATCATAACCTGTAAAGCAAAGCATAACCCCTAAACCTGACATTGACAATAAACCCTAATTCCAGAAGCTAACCCTAAACCAAATCCTAGCCATAATCATAAGACCTAGGCCCTAACCCTAAATCTAAGACTAACCCTAAACTCTAATCATCACACTAATCCTAACCCCTGAAATTAACAATAACTCTAAACATAATCATAAACCCTAACCATAACTCTAACAGTAACTATAAACCCTAACGCCTAACACTAACCCCCAACCCTAATCCTAAACATAATCCTAAACCCCTAAACTTAATTCGAACCCTTACCCTAACCTAATGCTCTAACCCTAAAACTAAATCTAATCCTAATCCTCAACCAAACCAGTAACACTAACACTAAACCTAGCCCCTAACACTAACCATAATCATCTGACCCTAACCATAACCGTAAACTCTAATCCCTAACCCTTACCCTAAATCTAAAATTAATCCTAAACTAAACCTAACTCTTGTTATTTTGTTATTTTAATAACAAAAATCTATGCAGAAATCCCAACACTGCACACAGCAGATTTTTTAAAGGATATTTTGATGTCTCAAAATGTATTTAATTTAGTTTTGGG
The DNA here is from genome assembly GCA_013401335.1 of Brachypteracias leptosomus. Taxonomy (NCBI): domain Eukaryota; kingdom Metazoa; phylum Chordata; class Aves; order Coraciiformes; family Brachypteraciidae; genus Brachypteracias; species Brachypteracias leptosomus. Next base: position 4,032 of record VYZX01024006.1, read on the forward strand.
TTTTTTTCTGCTTTGGAGGATTCTTGCATCCTATTTCACTACAGTAATAGGATTGTTGAGTTTAACCACTTATATTGGAAGATAAAATATTTCCACACAGTCAAAGATGATAAGATAGAATTGCTGCAGCCTGAGAGGTTACTAGGAAGCATCTTCCATATATTATTTCTTACTATGTGTGGGCTGATGTAATCAGCTCCTATCCTCCAGCAAAATAAAATCAAAAACATATCACTGAAAAAGTAGTGAAGAAGAAACATTCCTAGGTGCCTCTTTTCACTTCATGCATTAATTCCCTAACATGTCTTCCTGTGCTGCTCCTCTTCTAAGTGATTTATAGTGTTTTACCATTGTGCTGCTGTTGCCATGCCCACTGTCACACAAAATTATTTACTTTTTGAAACTGGAATGAACTGGTATTACAATGGTGACTGGGGGATTTCTCAGTGAATTTTATTTAAGAACTCAGTAATAATAACTATCAGTAATGAATATCTGCAAGACACAGTGGTTATATATATATATATATATATGTACACACCTATCCTAATTACTATATAATAACCATATATTTTATTCCACATATAACTAAAAGACTTATTTATATTATTCCAGGAGACGGAATTGGCTAAATCACCATCCCTGGTTGTATTTAAAAGCCATCTAGATAGGGTGCTCAAGGATATGGTGTAGAAGTGGGCCTGGTAGAGATAGATAACTGTTGGACTTGATGATCTTAAAGGTCTTTTCAAACCATGGTGATTCCAACCATGGTGTATGTTAGACATGGACAAGGAAAACTGTGGATTAAAGAACAGAAATATTGCAACACCTGTTTTGTCCATTGGGTAAAAAGTGGAAGCCAACTTAAGTGATTTATTACGGACACACAACAAAATTGTAACACAACCAGATACAATTTTTCAATTATGAATTTGTATCTTATGTATCTTTCTTTTTTTTGCAGCTTATTTATCAATAGGAGGAATAACTTATAAGCTAAAATAGCATAGAAAGAATAGCTTTTTGAGTTGTTATGCATTAAACGAGTGTAACAAATGTGTTGGTGAACATACAGGTATCATTTAAAAAGCAACACTGACAATACTGCACTAAAGGGTATTTTGAAAGCCATTATTTGTGAGGTCTTCCTGTGAAGTGTGAGGCTTGATTAGGTGCTCTAGAGAAGAGAGTAAATTGAATAAGGTTATAAGAACTGTGACTAACAGGGAGAAAGAGGCACCTAGAGGAAGTGAGGAACGGGAATAAAGCAACAAAACTGCACCTGTTATAAACTGGAGGAAAAGAGTGAAATCTGCAAGAGGTGCATGAGCTTGCAGTGGCACAAACTCCTTCTGAAATTACATTAAAACTTATAATTTCCAAATCCTGCAGTTCCTGGAATATTTGCAAATCTGTCACAAATTGTCTTTATTGCCAGTCAATTTAAAGAGACCATTGCCCCAGCTCGGCTCTGAACCGTCTAAAGGCTCAGCATGAGCCAGATGAGTATCTGTGTGGTAACATATAGTTTACAGCTTTGCCTTGCCCTTTTTTTTAGAACAAACAAACAAACCAGCAAACCAACAAAAAAAACCAAACAGGAGGTCAGATGCAAAACCACAGCTTAAAGTATTACTGAAGTTTCCTGTACAAACTCAATAAATCTCTCTCGTGTCTTTGCATTAGAATTTGTAAATTTATTTTACACAAGATTTGTTCCTTATCCAGTGCTCTCAAGATAGTCTTGGTCTGGTGACAAATTAGGATTATACAGAGTAGGATGCTATAAAATCCCTACGTTACTTTTGCAGAAATTGGGAGATGTGTGGAGGTGGATGCAGATGAAAAGAAAGGATGGTCTGAAAACTCAGGGGAATGGAATGGTGCCCTAAGAACTGTATCTCCCTCTCTCTCATGGTTCTCTCACAGGTTAATCACTTAAACAGAACTTTTTGCATGCATACACTACCTCTGTGTTCCTCTTTCTGGCAACTCCAGACCCTTGCTATGGTTTGAAAATGTTAATTACCTACACCTGCAATATAGAAAACAGGCACTGAATATGTCATCTAGCACTAAACCATCTGAAAATCAGCTTGTAAGCACCTCAGACTGACTGTCAAAAATATTGGATATTTTCTAATTCATTCTGTCTCAGTTTTCTCTCTATCAAATTAGAATAATAATTCATCTTCAGTGCACAGAAATGCTGTGAAGATAAATTCATAAAATTGTCAAGCAGACAGATATTGTAGTGATGAGCACCACAGAAAAGCCCAGGGGGAAATTAAAAATTCTGTCTTCAGAGCAGAACTTAAAAATGTGGCATGAGACCATACACTGAACAATAACAAAGAAACAAAATCATGAATAGTTACTATTCAGTGAGCATTACCTGCACATTGTGCACAGCAGGAGACAGGGGAAGGGAGTGATGGGGGGGATGATGATGACACAGGACAGGGCTCAGAGGGCAAACTGTATGTGTGTATTCTTATTTTCAAAAAATTCTTTAGAAGGTGAAGGAGCTATTCTCAAGATCTCTTCAGAACAGACCAATACAGGGAAGTATTTTTAATGACTTTTTCCTAAGTTTTTCAAATTTATCCTCAGCTTTGCAGAAAACTGGGTGTTTTTTACAAAAATAGAAATGTGGAATGTCACTTTTCCCAGACAGTACTTAACAATCTTAATATTCTATAATTTCTCATACCTATGAAACAAAAAGAAAAGGCAAGGAAGATTAAATTACTAGTTTATTAGATAAAAGTAACTCTATAGTAGTCTTGTAATTTTCTACATAACTTCATTTCACAATGAAGGTGAATTAATAAGGTATAAAGTAGATCAAGTTTAGTAGCAGTAAGGCATATTTTAATTTATACATTTGAGTCTTTTAGGCTTCCTTTCTATTTAGATATGAGTTAATGGCTAAAACTTAGAAATATTTTAAATTTGAATATAAGGAAAGGGAATTTAATAGATCTGCCTTAAAAACTACTTGGAGTTCATGAATATGAATAGTTACTCAGTAAATATAACAAATACTTCTGTAGTTGGCCTGTGGTGGCTGCGGGGTTTAGTGCTTTTCCATTTTTACATTTTACCCATGTTGTCAGGACTCATGTGAACACCAAATATAACTGTAACCTAGGAAGAACAGAAATATAGATGTCAAGACTAACAGATTTTGTAAGTCATGGAAATACAGATAACAGTAAAGTTAAGTAAGTCTGTCTCACTTCACTGGAGAAACGTTCCATCTTTGAAAGACTCCAAGCAGTATTCCCAGTTTAGGATGGTATATTAACTTCACCAGAATCACTGGGCAGAAGTCAGGTTAGAATGAGACAGTCATAAGATCAGCTATAATTGTAAAGCTTGAGAGAGCCTGTGTCGAACTAGATGATGAATTGTTTGTAATCATCATTCATACCAAGTACAAACAGATGGATTTAAGAAGATACCATGTGACGTTGTACAGCATGTCATTTAGTGTCCAAGGCACCATAATAGAGTTGGAAGTTCTCATAACTTGTCTTCATTGCCCTGACAATGGGTTTAAATTTCCAAAGGATTTTAGAAATCCTCTGCTCTAGATAAATTTCAATACTTTAGAGAGGTAGACAGGAATTTCAGCCACTGGCAAATATCTGCCAAGAACCTTCAAAAAGTGGTCACACATAATGGATGCACTTCAGCATGCCTGAGTACTTCGGGAATCCTTCTTGGGCAGCTAAGTGTAACAAAAGGCTTAATCCTTTCTGATATAATTCTGTAACCACTATTCTTATTGAATTTTTCACCCTGGGCAAAGGGGAACAGGAGGTTCAAGAGATCTCAGCAGAAACTCTAATCTCCAGTATAATGCAAATTGTTGTGGATTTTAGGCCACAAATTTCACTAGTAATACCTGCCGTACTGAAGTGCTGGGGCCTGGGCTGTGGACCCTGAGTTGGAGTTGACCTATGGATGAATCACAACCCAACAGTATGTCTTGTTCGCCAAGTGGTTTCAGGCCCCACAGACAGAACCTGGCCCACCTGTGTGAGGCCCTGCCTCCCCGCAGATGATCACAGTTGGGGGAGAGGCTAGAGCTATATTAACCAGGAGCTGACCAGTTTGTGAGAAGACACCAAGCAGCTGATCAGTTTGAAGAGAGTTCCCGTAGAAGAGTTCCTGTTGGAACCAGCAGTGGAGCTTCTTGTTGGGGACAGTTTGCTGAGCTCTCTCTCAGCGGTGTGTTCCCCCTTGGCTGATTTGAGGTGGCAAAAAGCAAACAGATGAAGAATAAAAGATGATGTTTCTTATTTGAGATGGAGAAGAACAAACAGATGATGAAATTATGCTGAGGGGATGTTGCTGAGTTTGGTGTTGGTCTGATAAAGAAGAAAGCTAGCAGCACACAAACTTACTGTAATTGTTCTGTATATTTTGATACCTGGAAAACAATTAATAGGATGTCTAAAAGGATATTCTGTCCCTATCTCTTTCGCACCAAGATTTCACACTGGTAGACATTACCTGTTTTTTCAAAAAAGATTACCAAGCCCATTTGTCAAACAAAAATGTCACGTGATGAGGTGTAGAGCAGATTTCAAGATGAATGGAATATTAGAAATGAAATTGCTCATCTAAATCACAGCATTCGTGCCTTCTTTTCACATCCTTCATTTTCACATTTTGCTGAAACCATATGTTCTTTCCAAGTTAGAGAATTCACACATTTAAGTCTCAGAAACAGACAACTCACCATGTATGGATCTAATTTTTAACTCCTGTTTTCTTACATATTTAATCAAAAGCCACTCTTTATAAGTAGACCTTATATTTTAAAAATCCACATGTAGCCTGAACTTATAAGCCTTGGTGGACTCTTTGATATTCCAGTCCTGTTTAGCAACCAGTAAACTACTATGAAAGAAATAAGTCTAAGTTGCTAAATCTAATCTTCTAGACTCTAAATTACCCAGACATAACAAGGCAGCCTGGCTGGCCTTAACAGAGGAGATAAGCACTGAACAGGCACAATACTGGACATTTACTCTTACCCTAGAAAATCTGAATAGTAGGCCAAATGAAAAAGAGGGGGGAATTTCAGAATGCCAATGCCCTTGTTTTTCGAGGCCTGAAGATAAAAACTACTCCATGTCACACCGTGTCCATGGTTTTCTTGTCTGCCAGTAATTTTGGGGAATCTTTTAATAAATGTTTAAAATTAAATAGCATACAAACATAAGTTCATATTCTTTCTCTCCTTTCTCTCAGCTCCATCTCTAAATGTTGTTTGAAGGTGAACAGAAAGTTATATCCTTTTAGGATCCTAATACTAATGCCCTGCAATGCCTACGCTGCATTGAAATAAAATTAAATTTACTATATTTTACATGAAGTTGTATGAAGTTTTCCACAAACCTTGTGTAAAAGAGCCTACTATTAAGGCATGGCACACAATTCTGTCATTAAGGCTGAGTATACATTTTCTACGTAAAATGAAGATTCAGCCTTTTATAGTGCCTGTTATCTAGAGCATATGACGTCCAACCTCAAATCACTTGCTCTTTGAAACCAGAAACATTTGTACTGAGATAATACAAACAAATCAATATATTATAATTAAGTAAATTAAAGGTAGAGTCATAGTTTATCTGTATCAAATATTTCTTTGCACAATTATTCAATTAAAATGATACAATGCATACTTTAAAGAATTTACAATTATTCACAGGTGATATAAAAAGAAACCCAGTTGTAAGTCTGCTGATGTGTAATTTAATTTTTGTAAGCAGGTACGTCATAGATCAATCAGTTCTTACAGGAAGTCATTATGATAAAGAAAATGTGGCCAATTGCATCCTCTTTCCCTCCAGTGTTTCTGCAGAATATCTGCATGTTGATGTTGTGCAATTTTGCACAATTATATTCCTTCAGTGAGTCAGTGGTCTAAAGAAGACCAGATACATCAAAGTTTATTCTGTTGTATTTTTTTCCTCAGCTAACTGTCCTTGATTTTTAAAGATTCTGTTATCTCAGAGGCTTTTGAGTACCTTGGGCATGTCTGAAAGGAGATCTCCCATGGTACTACTGAGGATATTCATTAATTTGGATTCAAGAACTGGATTGCCTCTTCATAAAGCAATAAACTTACTAAAAGCCACAGAAACAAATAAATAAAGGCCAGATTTTCTAGCATCCCCTGGACACTGATCTCAAATATGCTATATAGCTTCAAAATATCCAGTACCATACAGATTTTCAAAAGTGCTCAAGTCCTCCAAGTTCATTCAAACACCTTGAGTGTTTGAATAAGTTACAGTTTGATTTAATGATATTTAGAGCTATTATACTCAATTTTTGTTTTAAAGTACATCATTTTAAGATAGATAGAAAATTGCTTGGTCAGAATTTGGTATGGGAGGTGATTGTACAGCAGCTTACAAGACTTACAGTGCTTACATTGTACTCTGGTGAAGCAGATCATACATAATACATTTCATAGCAAAATCTCTTCCTGATACTTCAGCGCTTACAGAAGATGTCATAAGATACAACATTTCACTCATATGATAGTCCTGTGGAACAGGACACATTAAAAATTTATTCCAGTAGGATGCACCCCTTCACAGAGATCAACGATAGCAGCTATCTAAATCTGTCAGATAATAGGTGATATACAAGGAAAAATTTTATAATTTGATTTCTGAAATGTAACATGAGGTAGACTGCTCTGAATCTATCAATCAGAGAAGTATAAATTTCGCGAACACACATCCAGAAACACAGTAGAAATTCTGATAACAATGGATGAAAAGTACTTTTCATTAAAAAAAATTGTCTGTGAGTGACAGGAAATATAAGAATCCTCTAGCTACCATAAAATATTGCTAGTTACAGTAAGGCAGTAAACCAACAATATCATTAGAATGCAATGGGGGAAAAAAAAAAAAAAGGATGTGAATTTAATACAAATATCAAGCTTGGAAGAAGTGAAGCAAAATGTTTCATGTTATGTCAGTGGCTGGAAAAGTTTTATCAACAAAAAATAAAGCATACCTCTGGGTATGTTATGCCATCAGCATGCATGGCCAAACAGCTAATAGATTGCAGCTGAAAAATATCATTGACACTTGGAATTCTTTGATCTTCCTTACCTTTCCAGTTTCACTTAATATATCCTTCTTCTGTATTGGAATATGATATTCCTTACTGGAACTGGTTGTGTGAGAAACAAGAAATGTTCTTCTTGTCTTCAGGGATAAGAGGAATAAAAAGAGTACAAAATGAAATTATATCAGAGATTTTGGAAGTGACAGTTTTGTCTCTAATATATTTCTGGTCATGGGCTGTAGTGCAAAATTCAACGGGAGATAAAGTTCAAAGATACAATTTTTAAAATGGGGCACAACAATTTGGTCTGACAGCTTATTGGCGTTAAAAGATCCCTGACACTTTTTCACTAGATCCTGTATTAAAATCTGTACTAACCAGTTTCTGATTTGGAATGCTTGTTAGAGGTAGATGCTCTTTACAATTTTGAATAAAATTACACAAATTCTACACTTCTTTTCTTGAAGCATTACTGCTATGTGTAGCTCCACTGTTTATTTTGTTTGAAAGAAGTCATGTGAAAGAATGGACTAAATCATCCATAGCTACAGACCTCATTTCCTCAGGTGTAACACAGGAAAAACTTCTGGAATCAGATTGTACTCTATTAAGACAGCCTTGCCTAATTGGTAGCACAAAGAAGCCCTAAATTTCCCCTAAACAGATACTTCCAGTGCTATGGCAGCTTGCTCAACAGTCCCAGCATGAGGCCATTGGAAAAGAATATTTGTGTACTGCCACTGGCTGCTGGAGCAGTCCATTGTGACTGTGACCCAGAAGCCTCATTAATAAATGAGTAAACCCTACTGACTGTTTTGTCCAAGCAAAACAGTTTATGATAAACTCTGTCACCATTACTAGTATTATCTGCTCTCAGTAGAAAGCCTGTAACACACCAGAGAACCTGAGCATCATACCATTTGTGCACGGCTAAAGTTTTATGTAGTATTTAATATATGAGTATGCAGTCAACATAGGACCAGATGGTTTCTGCTGTCTGACTGATGATGACACGCTGATGTTCTTCAGTGGATGCAGTGTCAGCAAATAATGACAGAGGGCAATGCAGGTAAGTTTTAAGGGACTCACAGCCTGGGATATATTTAGCGAATCAGTAGTTGGGAAGTGCTTTCACACTACTCTGCAGAGATCATTCTGACAAGGAATAAGCTTTAGATCACTTCAGCATGCACAAATTGGTGTCTCTTTTAGAAGAAACGTGAACAAGAAATCATCTTCCCTTTCTTCTGCCCTACAAATATGAACGCACCCGAAAAACCATTGAGGGCTACTGCAGCTCATGCCAAGTATATTCAGAGGCTTCATCCACACCAATATATTAAATGTGCCAGGGAAGTGTTCCTGAAATCAAGTCCAACTGTCATAAAATGTCTGTAGCTATTCTAGTAAAGTCTCTAGGCAGGTCTCCAAAAGACGGTCTTCAAGCAAACTACCTGTCGGAGGGGGAAAGGCCACCATAAATCCTGACTCCTAAGTCATGCCCAGGGATCATTTTGAGCAGTGTTAGGCACAGGACAAAAATATGCCAGGGAATTTACTAGGATAGGCATATCCAAAGAGTTTAGTAGCCTTAGGATTTAATAGCTGTGAAAGTAACCTTTGTGGCTTATCACAAATGACTTCACCCACAGATCTGGAATGCATTGCTATTACTATGAGTCAGGAATAGAAGACTGAGTGTACAGTTTTTATAGCATTTTTTGTTTCTGAGTGATGATCAGTGCTACTTAAATTTCAGTGACTTTATTAGTATGTATTTCAATCTTAAAAGTATTCTAGAAAGTATAGGGTGGTTTATGCAGTCTTAATCAGAGATTTATTCCTTAATTCACAGGTATCACCTGGTAGCTTGAGAAGAAATTTTAAAAATTATTTTAATAAACATCTGGAACATGGGGCATTTATCCTACTAAAATAAGAGGGGAATTCTCAGTTAAATTTCAACTAAGCTGAATTTCATCTTCCCTTTTCTTAATAAAACTGCAGCTAATTTTATGTGAATATTAAAAGAATGGCTATCAATTAAATGAAAAAAACCCCATTTTAATAGATGAACAGTTGGAGTTTGATAGTCACATGAGTTGGTGACCATTTTACAGTTTCATGATCTTATTGCCCATTAAATCTATACCCACTCTCAATTTGTTGAGTTAGTCAGGAAAAACACTCAGGAGTCCTATTATTTTGAATCCAGTTCACCAGATAATAGTTTTCAGTAGTAGCTGTCTACCAGTTTCTTTCAGGGTTAGAATAAGAAAGATAAAACAAAAACCAGATGAATATACCACAAACCTCTGCAGGTCTTCTGGAGAAATGTTACAGGTTTTCACAACAGAGAACAAACTTTTCAGTTTGCTCACTGGTGAGACTCAACATCCATTATCTACAGAAGCCAACTTGTGCCAAGTGAGTGATGAGATTCAAGATGAAAGCAAGAAAGGATTTATTCCTTGATTTGATGATAGCTGCATCTCTAAGCTTTCAAGTTAATTTTGACTTAGGGATGGATATGACTCTGTAGCTTACACCAAAGTTATACTGGATTCTCTGTAGTGCCATCCTCTGAGAGCTGGCCATATGCAGTTTTGAAATTGAAGCATTAAATATTCATATGGCTGTAGTGGGTCTGTCTGAGCTGATTTTCCTCATGCAGCCCTAGGACCCAGAGAGTGTTGNTTAAGATAAATGTGAGAAACATGTTTAGATACTGCTATTGTTTTAAAAAGCTGAAGAGTTGAAAAAAAAACAACCCACAAATAACATAGTTATTGCTGCTTATATTTAAAGTTACTAAATTATTTCTATACTGCATGAGAAACAGAACTGCAGGGAGGAGAACTTAGGGAGTTTAATGAAGTTTTGTTTAATTCCATATAAAGGCCTATCTTAAAATAAATTGATTAAAGTTGCTATATCAAGTACTCTAAGATAATGGATCAGCACTGGGACCAGTACTGTTTAATATCTTCATCAGTGACATAGACAATAGGATCAAGGGCACTCACAGCAAGTTTGTAGACAACGTGAAAAGTGTGGTTGACATGCCTGAGGAAAAGGATGTCATTCAGAGCAACCTGGACAATCTTGAGAAGTGGGCCTGTGTAAACTGCATGAGGTTCAACAAGGCCAAGTGCAAGGTCCTACACCTGGGTTTGGGCAATCCCAAGCACAAACACAGGCTGGGAGATAAGTGGATTGAGAGCAGCCCTGCAGGGAAAGTCTTGCAGGTACTGGTGGATGAAAAGCTGGACATGAGCCAACAATGTGCATTTGGAGCCCATAAGACAATCTGTATCCTGGGCTGCATCAAAAGAAGCGTGGCCAGCAAGTCAAAAGAGGTGATTCTATCCCTTTACTCAATGTTTTTGAGATCCCATCTGGAGTACTATAATCAGCTCTGGAGCTCTCAATACAGGAAAGACACAGACCTGTTGGAGCAGGTCCAGAGGAGGGCCACAAAAAATGATCAGTTGCTATTGTTCAGGCTGGAGAAGAGAAGGCTCCAGGGAGACTTTATTGCAGCCTTTCATTACTTAAAGAGGGACTAAAAGAAAGATGGGGACAGAATTTTTTAGTGGGGCCTGTTGTGATAGGATAATGGATAATGGTTTTAAACTAAAAGAAGGTAGACTCAGACTAGATATAAGGAAGAAATTTTTTTAAATGATGGTGGTGAAACACTAGAACAGGTTTGCCCAGAGAGGTGGTATATGCCCTGTCCCTCAAAAAATTCAAGATGAAATTGGATGAAGCTCTGAGCAGCCTGACTTAGTTATGTCCCTGCTCATTGAGGGGGCATTGGACTAGATGACCTTTAAAGGACCCTTCCAACCCAAGCTCTTCTATGATTCTACGAAATAATCAGTTTAATGATTCACAAAACTGCTAGTAGTATGCAAACACAACATACAGTCTGCACAACAAAGGCAAAGATAGAATTCAACTTCTGTGATCATTTATTTTAATTATTAAATTTTGGAACTACTTTTTCCTTTACAGTTTGTTGCTTCATTCACTGACTTGCAATGGCAAGTCTGCAAGGCTTTGAACACCCTCTCCTGAAATATTCTTGTATCCAGGGTAGGATGTTATGGATGCAACAACTAGCAAACTGTGGAGCTGCTCTCCTGGAAAAGAGCTGTAGGTCCTGGTGTACAGCAAGCTGATGAGTCAGCTCTGTGCCCTGGCAGCAAAGAAAATCTAACAACATTCTGGTCTACGCCAACACAAGCACAGATTAAGGGAAGCGATTATCCTGCCTTTTGTGGTACTAGTTAGAGCATATCTAGAGTATTACTGCATCCAGTTTTTGGGACACAGTACAAGAAATGTTGACAAACTGGAACAAGCCAAGTAGAAGGTCACTAAGAGGGTCTCCATCTTCCTCAAATATCCTTTCTTGGTAATCTTCTGGTAGAGCACTAATTGATCTTAGTGTGTCTGATCAGCCTCAAGTGGGACTCTCACTAACAAGATGGACTGTCACCATCCTCCACGGGCATAGGAGCTCAGGCCTGGGCTTTTCACTTCTGCCTAGAAGTGCTAGTCTCCAGCCAAACCTGCCCATAGATGCTACCAACACTGCCCTGTGGGCTGATTTCCTGGCTTGGTCTTGGACATGCCCCATCCTTACAGATTTGTGAGATGTCCTGGACTTGGGCTGCACTTCCTTGACCCTTACCCCAGCACCTGCCCTGCTCCCTTCCTAGGGTGGTGAGATCGCTGACGAGATCCCTGCCCCGTCAGACCTGGTGTTCCCCCTGACTCCAGGGAGATACAGGTCCTTAGGAAGCAGCTGGCCCTCACTGTACTCTGGCACCTGGCTAGTCTTGATTACATTTTGAAATGGCTAGTTCTCTGCACTCACAACTCAAATGCTTAAATATAGGTACCTGGGAACAAGGCATCTAACACTGTTACAGGATAAACAAATACTTGTGGGTTTCACAGTTCTCCTATGTATTATAGAGGGGGTTCAAGATAATAATGCTGCCATGTCTTGTTTGAACTGAAACAGAATAATAATGTGAGACATTGATACATACAAATGTTTATTTGGTCATCTATATAGAAATAGTGCCAATGGAATTCTTTGATTATATACTGTCTTTGAGTATCCATTTAGTCTTCTGCAATAAGTAAACTCACCATAATGCAGCAAGACCAGTCCTGCTACAATCACTCTTTTCAAGGTTAGGCATGTTGTTGCATTTATATATTACAAAAACATACTCAGATGAAACAGAACGTGTCTTAAAATGTGCTAGTCCAATTATCTAAAAGGATCATAATAAATCAGATCGAAACAATACTTCCTACAGTTGAAAAGGATTGCTTTTTAGCTAAGTGCAAACACAGTTCCAGATATTTAATATAAACTAGCAAAGCAATTTCTATAATTTGATATTTACAAGTGAGGAATGCTGATAAGCTACAGACATTTTGTTCTCTACACTTACATCAACAATTTTAGTGCAGTTTCTCCTGAACTGGTATTAATTCTAGAATATCTCTTAGAACAGGCAAAAATCTTGTGTTTAACACTATAGTTACATGCAATATGAATAAAATAGAGATAAGGTTAACATTTATTTATTTTGTTAAGCTTTTCCTTTAAAATATATCTTGCTGACTTTTGTATTTAAATAATGAAATTGAATGAAGTTAGAAGCTTGTCTTATCCTACTTTAGATTCTAGAGGACAGAATTGATTTGCTGTAGCTGATTAGACAAGGGCAAAAAGGTAAAAACCACTAAGCAATTTGTTATAGCTTTACCTGCAGGTGTTCAAACCTGGAAGATGGATATCTGCCTGGTTTTTATTTGGTATATATTGCTGCAAGCTGTGGAATTCATAGTGTTGGCTCTTAGATGTGCTCCCACTCCATCGATGTCAATACACATTGGCTTCAACATGCAGGGTATCAGTACCTTACAGGAAAAGCTTCCAGCTGTGTGCAATAATGATTGCTGTTGCATAAAACTCTTGTTTGCAAATCCTACTGCTGCTTTCAGTGTAATTTAATGATCAAAGGCCTCATGAAAAAGTTTACGTGTATTCACTCATCTTTAAAAGTTTGTGTAGGTCTGCCAGTGGCTATCTAAGCTGTGTGAAGGCAGTACAATCTGCTAAAAATACTCATTGAATGCCAGGAAGTACCAGCTCTATTTCCAGGGCTATGAGCTAATCAACTTGCTATAATTTTACCAGTAGCATGTTGTAGTAGAAGGGTTTGTATTAAAGTCTGAGAGAACTATTGATCACCTTTTGTTTTCCCAAAATTCACTTTCTGAGAGAATCTATTTATTAGTATATCTCTGCTTATTCACTGACTTAACTAGCTGGTCTTTTCAGGAAAGGATATGTGAGCTCTCACATACATGTAAGAGTTTTGGGGTGGACTCTGAGAGACAGAAACTGTGTGGCAGGTAGTTCTTTGTACCCAGTTACTATTGCTGTGCTCTGTATTATTAAAAGACAATTTTAGTTGTGAATTACACTATTTCAAGAAGAGTGATGATGCATCAAGTATCCCAGGGGACTGAGCTCCAGAAATCTAAGGCAGTTTCTCTTAAAAAGAAATTCCATTTTAGAGACCTTTTAAAGAAAGTTCCTGTATTATATCCATAAAAGCTTCAAAGTAAATAATGATGAAATTTACATTTTTTGCCTTTGGAACTCAGGTGTTGTCTCTTCCTAAATTCTACTGCTCTGTAGTTTGTAATGACATGATGTTCCTCCAGGTACTCTTACTAAAAGGCACTGAAAAATATTGCCAGACAGGACAGTTCTGTTATGAAAAGACATGGCATTTTAATAAGATATTTCTGAAACCAGTCTAACAATAATACTTTGGCTCTTTCATTGAGCTCTATCTCGGTAGGAAAACAAAAATTTAAAAATATGGGGCAACTTATACATCACTCATAAAAAACCTCCAAACTATGGAAATGAGAAAATGAGGAAAAGATTGATACAGGTTTTAATACTGCAGTTACCATTAGCACCAGACAAAGTTTAAAATAACAGTAATTTTTAATTCCACAAACCAGGTGTATGCAACTTGTTTGATAGGTCTAGGGAAAGATTTAGAGAGAGAGTTACATTTGTTTGTGCACTAACCCTGAAAAACACCTCTATCATTCACCTGTAAAGATGTCAAGTCACTTAACCAACCAGGGTGCTGTCGATACCAATTAATGTAGACTTTTAATCCTAAAGTATAATCCTGAAGTGCATTGATGATAACTTTCTGACCCATGTGTTGGAGGAGTTAATGAGAAGAGGTATGTTGCTAGGCCTTGTACTAACAAACCAAGTAGATCTGGTTGGGGACATCAAGGTTGGGGGCAGCCTTTGCTGTAGTGACTATGGGATGGTGGAGTTTGGGATCATATGAGGAAGAAGCGGGGCAATAAGCAGGGTTGCAACTCTGAACTTCAGAAGAGCTAACTTTGACCTCTTCAAAGACCTACTTGGAAAAATCCTACTCTAGAAGGTAGGGGAGCCCAAGAGAACTGGTTAATATTCAAATACCACTTCCTTTGAGCTCAAGTGCATTCCTTTGAGTAAAAAATCAAGTAAAGGAGGCAAGACACCCAGGTGGATGAGCAAGGAGCTGCTGCAAAAACTTAAATGGAAGACAGAAGTTTATGTGGAAGAAGGGACTGTTCACTTGGAAGGATTATAGGAACATTGTCAGGGCGTTTAGGGATGAAGCAAGGAAGGCCAAGGCCCTCTTGGAATTAAATCTGTCAAAGGAAGTAAAAGAGAACAAGTGGGTGGAGAGGAACCTAATGAAGATCAAGTAAAGGAGGCAAGACAGCCTTTCACTTGCAACAGGGGGCAATGCTGACTATGGCTGAGTGTGGTGTGAGCAGGTTAATGACCTGCTCAGCCGGGTGGCACAGCTCCAAGATGAAGTGATTGAACTCAGGGAAGAGATGAGTAGGCTGAGAAACATGAGGGAGAGTGAGAGGGAAATTGACCAGTTTTTCAAACTAATCCCTACAAAACCAGAACAGGAGGTATCTCTTAGTGGAGCAGAGGATTCCATATCCTCTCATCAGCAAGCCCTCCAGCCTTCCTGTAGTAACCCACAAAAGCAGGGTCAATGGGAAAAGATCTCTGCCCAACATAGCAAAAGAAACAAATGGAGCAAGCATGTTCCTTTAAGAGGCACATCACCTACTGTGCCCTTGCAGAACAGGTATGGGGCTCTGCAGGAGGAACTGG
>VYZX01024010.1:0-11761 GCA_013401335.1 Brachypteracias leptosomus
TCAGAAAAGATCTTGTGTGGTTTTTGTGTGTGTGTGAGAACAGAATGTGAGAATAGTGCTGGAGGATAACAGTTGGGAACAGATTTTCTCTGAAATGGAATTTATAGGTCTCTCTTCAGTGTAAGGCGCTAAAGTAGTTGAAAGAAAAAGATTGTTTGTGAGAAACAAATTCTGATAACAGCTGAGGATAAGAAGAGCTGTAAAGCTATCTTCCTAAGAGACTGGAAATAAGAAATCTGTTGTGTCAATACAGGTGATACAAGGTGGGATTTGACCAGATTTTATCTTTACTGCAGTAGCACTTAGGGGCTATGGTCCTGAACTTGTCTGTGCTATGGACTTTACAAACAGAGAACCAATTTACCTCTGTCATAGAGTTTATTGTCCTGTTTTTTCCTAGTCCAGAGGCTTTCTTTGGTAATTCTTTTGGCTGGACTGCGGAGTGGTTCCCAGAAGGGAAATTTGAGGAGATCCTTGTAGTGCTTCCTTATGACCTGGTGCAGAACTGTAAATAGAAAAATACAAATGGCAGATAAGGAGGGGTTTCAGTGAGGATTTTTATTTTTTTTAAATCAGAACATTGTTGAGTTTCATTTTTGCTCTTAAACATATCTGTTATCTGACCAGAAAGCCTTTTGAAATTTTCAGCACTGTAATAGACACCCAAGCAACAAACATTCCTGTGCAGCTTCCATTTTGATATTTAGTGGAAAGCAAAGGCAGGCAGTAATTGCTTTCATCTTTTAGACTTGTTGACACTTAATCAGAGCTAGATTTCCAGGGAGGAATTATTCAGGCTTGGGGAATTTTTGACACCTTTACATTAGCAAAATGTATTTTGGACATTTTAATATCCTTATTCTACAAAGACCTGCCCATGCCAGAGAAACTCTTAACAGCAAGTTCCCACAAATACAAGAGTAGCTGTTGCTGTAATCCCAGTGTCAGAGGCAGCCAAAATGAAAACATTTTTCTTTTTTCTGCTCAAGCTTTAACTATGATACACGTGTGTGTGTGATTCCTTCATTTTTATGACAAATTACAGATGCTTGGCTGTACCAGCTCCTCCCTATCCTTAAATCAAAACTATAGAAAGGCTTAAATATAAGAATATTAAACTTCATGTATAAACTCTTGTTTATGGCTGACATTGTAAATCATTGTCTTTAATGTGGTCTTTTATTTCTTTTCGTGCAGGCAGATGGTAAGAAGCAGGAGATTTTACTAGCCAGAGAATTTTAAACATGTGATTACAACATTATTAGTAAATGCATCATTTTGCTATATTTCATGGCTGGGGTTGGTGATGGCCCATTCAGTGAAAATTTAGTAAATAAGTTTTGGTTTTCAAAGGTTTACTTAGTACTTTTTGAGATCATTCAAAATATCTAAAAGACATCTCACTTCATGTCTTCTGAGGTAGAGATTTTTTAGAAAGAAAAAAGAGAAAGAAAAATAACAAGCTGTGTATGAGCCCTTATACTCATTGAGTCAAATGGGGTCTGGATTTCACCCTTAAGTTCAAGATTCTAGACTATTGATAACAATGGTGTGATGATTTTAATATCATTAGTATTTCACTAGCCTGTAGAATACCTTAATTCACAAGAGAATAGTGCTTCTGTAGTACTGTAATATTACTTTAACTGGGTGTATTAACTAATAAGTTACTAAGTACCATTAATTTAGATTAGTAATTATGATAACTTTGGTACATTTACCTTTTGGGGTCTTTTTTGGTAGAGTATATTAAGGTAGAATGAGGTTTTGCATTTTGATTTTTCAGATTTATTATGCTCATATTCTCTTTTATTTGCCAGTATAACTCAAAATATTTTCAATTTGCTTCTAAATGTGAGTTCAGATTCCCAAATTATTTCAGTTTTTCCTATTTATTGGATTTTTCCCCCCCATGCTTTCAAAATGGTATTTCTGTTTTGATCCTGATTTGCATGAGTGCAATGTCAAATGTACACATGCAAATTGTGTGTTTGCATATGATTGTGCACGCAGTTACTTTTTGCATTGCAGGTAGGCAATAGCTAAAATGCAAATGTGAGCTAGTCTCAGTATTGTCAAGATTCTCATTCATGTGACAGCAAAGGAGAATTTTATAAATGGATTAGAAGAAGGTATTTAAGGGGAGTCCTCCCAGCCTTGTGAATAAAATGAGAGAATGCACAAATGCAGTTGCTTGAAAAATCTAGGAGGTCTGGACTGACATCATGGGCTGATCAAAAGAAAGAATATTTTGGTAACTTTCACAGTCATCTTATTTCCCAAATGCATTTTGTCTGCAGGAGTAACTCAGCTCCCTTACAGAAACTTCTATCTACAGTAGCATTTGTGTTTCTAATGTGAGTCAGATTTTCCAGATCATGCATCTGTCTGCAAATTCTACATTTTGATGCCTATAATCAGAGATCCACTCAGTGTTGCCGAGCTAAGGGGGCTTAAGGGAGTCAAGCAGCATCTGCAAACCTCAAAAGTACCCTAGGTTCATGAAGTAGCCCAAGGAGCTGCTCTCATAGCAGTACAACTTAAAGTATTGTGTTGGCCAATGACGATCAAACCTCACTAGCTCTGAATAAGAGGAAAGACACTCCTCTCACCTCATCCCTACAGTAACATGCCATAAAGACCTCAGTTACTGAATAGGAACTTTTCGTGATCTTCCTGGGCCAGAGACTCACTCTTTAAAATTGTCATCTTTCATATCCAGGTGATATCTAATCTGATCAGATACAGGAAGGTTTTCAGAAATGAAATTACCTCCCCAAACCTGACTTTTAAAGTAAAATCTCCCTTTCCTCAGGCAGAATTACTTGTGTCTGATTTTGTTGATAGGCAGCAGCTAGCTTTCAGTTAATATATTAAATACATTTCCTAAATACCCCTCTTTTTAAACGTACAGCAACATTTTCTCATAGCAAGTCTTTGTGTGATATGACTCGCTCACTAAATATTATTCCTTTCATGCTACTGAAAAATATTCTATTCAAAATGTGACTTATTTAACAGCTAATATGTCTGAATTATATCTTTCTCAGTAGAAGGATGATGTCACTTTATTTTTCTTTCAATGTCCCAATACAAGTAGGAAAAAAAAAATCATAATTGCCTAACTCTGAAGCAAACAGTTTTGTAGAAAATTTGCCATGAAAGAAATAGAGTATATACTGGAAAGGACAGCCTTTTAGAATTTAGTTAAAAGGTTGCCAGTGTACATATTTTGCTATTTGTGCATAAATAGTAATTTAATTTTCTGTTCTGTTTTGCTGACATATTCCAAAAATCTCTATCAGAAGAACGTACTATGTTGACCTTACCCTTACTGAATTTTACAAGCACACTGGTAGTCAACTCCCTTGAAAAAGATACTGTTGCCACTAATCACTGCTAAGTGTAACCCAAACTATCCCATATGTGGCAATTAAGTTTACTTCTTAAAAAACAAAAACAACAAAAAAAGAGAGGAAGACAGCCTGGTGTTCTGGATTACATAGTTTAGCAAAACCAGACAACATTTATGTCAATCCAACCCTCCCCCCGAAACCCAACCTTCAGCTTGTTAGTAAATGCCTGATGAGCACACCCAAACCACCTGAAGGATCCAGGTGATTGGCACTTGTTCGTACTATTCCTGAGTGAAGCTCATCAGAAAAAAGAATCAGCAGTTTAAAACTGAGTTCTTTGAAGAAGTTTGGAAGGAAACATGCTAGTAATCTTCCACTAAAATTCACCCAGAAGACCTCTAATTGCTGTACAAAATTTCTCCAGAGATTTAGAAGATGTTAGCTATTGGTAGAAAGACATTAATTTATTTTCTGATATGTGGTGCCTTCTGGGGTGAGAATTGCCTTTTACTTAACAGAAGTGAAAATTAACTAAAAGCTGGAAGGACAGGGGGCAGAGGATTCCGGGTAAGTGTGATGTAATAACAGTTATACGGTTTTCTCTGCAAACAGACAAGAAAGCTCTATTTCTATTTATATATGCTAGAAATATTTTAATGTCTTCTGTTGTGCATAGTAGTCTTGTGAAGTACAGTTTTGGTGTCCCAGGAGGCTGCAGAAGTGGTGCATGCTTTTACCATCTCATATCAATCACTAGTTCTCTGTAGAAAGTTGAAGAGGTCTTACAATTTTTTTCAGAAATGTCCTGAATGCTTTCATAGAATAGTTTGAAAATTACTATGATTCATGGAAAGGATTTATAGTGTGAAGAATGGAAACACTATGCAAGTACAAAGAGTACAGGATTTTTTTTTTTCCCCCCAATACTTTAAGGTTTCCCAAATCTGCTTTAGACAATCTTTTAAAGGTGATGAAGATCTGCAAATAGCTTATTGATATTGAATGTACTAGCTTTCTATATGTAATAGATATGCTATACATTTTTATTCAATGGTTGAGGGGAAAAAAATATTTCATATTAGCTGTGCAGTATTTCATATGAGGTATTTATCTTCTAATGACTGGTGGCCTAAAGAAGGCCTAATGCTATTCAATTAGAGCCATCTTTTGGCATGTTTATGTACTCCTAAATGATAAACATTTTCTAAAGTGAAGTAAAAATATTTTAAATGAAGGTGGACAGTCAGCACAACTCTGTTGTATTTAGTATCTTCAGAGCTGTTTTGTTTTACGCTTTCTTTCCTGAGGAGATCAATAATGGATGGCTGACATCATTCTTTCACCACTCAGAAATGAGAAAGCCTAAATGCATTTCTTTAGGGCAAGCATGTTTTTCATCCTGAGCTGAAAAGCCTGTAATTGAGTGAGGTTTATAAGTGTGATTGCTATTGGTGTGTGTTCCAGTTTGACGTGCCTGTGAAAGGTTCCACTGGCATTTACCTGACTCTTAGGAATGTTGACCTCATTTCCCAAACCGGCCAGCATGTGAAATGTCTCTGCTGGGAGACATATATACAGGATTAACCTAATATTCAGGAACATTGAGGCTCAGCTTATGATTGCACTGGTAATTTTCTTGGTTTGCTGGTTCTACATAATTTGCACATACTGTAACTTTAATTAAAAAAGAAAGCAGAGCAAAGAACAGATGTCCATCCCCTTACAGTGTTGACTTATACTTGTATCTTCCTGGTGAAGTGACTGGAAAGACTTGATAATGTTTGCCATCAGTAATAACATGGGAAAATTGGACTGCTTATTTGACAGGACCGTTCTGCTGCTATTCAGGTTTAAAAAGTCAGCAGAAGTGTGTACCTCTAAATTGACATGCCATTGTAGACATGTTTATAGCACAAGACTCTAATTAAAGAACAGTTGCTATTACTTGTCAATACCAGTAGCATTTAGGTCTCCAATCGTTAAGACAAATGGAAATGTACCCAAATGAAAGTAATGGGAACAAAGCAACAGAAATAAAGAATGACAGGTTCAGTGTGAATCCAAAGTCATTTCTGTGGCTCAGATCCCTCTCTTGTGCAAGCTATCCCTTTCTACTCTCGATGGCTTCCTGTACCCCAGAAGCCACCTGTGGCACAGCAGGTTTCAGATTGTGCCAGGATGCTGACTGCATTGCCTACCAAACAGGCTGAAAATGGCAAGAGCATGTTCCAGAGCCAGGCAGCCTGTCTGCTCTGCTGCTCCCAGCTGAGGTGATTTTTATTTTACCTTTGGATGCCTTTCTGCAATGTATTGGCAACGTGTTCTCCAGAATAGTTCATGTATATGGGAGGATCACAGTGAGGGTCAGGCAAACTTTGTTACTGTTGAAGATCTTGTGCTATCTGCTTATTTTACCCATCTTTTAAATCTTACTAGTAGTCTGCTTTCCATCATTCATATCTCAGAAGTTGGAGAAAAACAGTGAAATTCTATAATTTAATGCATTACTCTTTTCATCTGTTAATTTGGAAGGAAGTAGATAAGACAAATTGGTTTTTATAGCACATGTGAATTGTTACTGGAATACAGAACACAGATGCACCAGGGCACAGTAGTTCTTTCCACTTAATTAATGGTACTGAAAAATAGATAAATGCAACTTCAATTTGCATTTTTGGTGGGAAGTTTTGGGGGGTTTTTGATCTTTGAAAGGAAGTAGTGAGTCTGTGAGGTGATTGCCTGATACAAAATGATGTTGAATGTCTCACCTGTGTTGCAGGGGTGTGTCCTGGCTGCCCATGATCAGGTGTCGACTGCAGGGGGTCCCTGCCAGACACAGCTGGTTCCAGCTGGTTCTGCAAGGGACCCACCACAGGGCACAGCTGAGCCCACCAGAAAAGCTGGTGGTGCCTCTGTGGAAACATATTTAAAAGAAAGAAGAAAATGGTGAACAGACACAGGAGGAGGGGGGAAAAAAGTGAGGAAAAAACCAAGGGAACCCCATGGAGGTAAAGGTGCTCTATGGTGGAGCAGGTATGCAGTGAAGCCTGTGGAGGACACTGCACCAGTGCAGGTGGGTATTTCCTGATGGGAACCCCAGCCCATGGGGAGGGCCCACACTGGAGAAGGGGAAAAGCATGAGAGGGAAGGACTGGGAGGGAGGAACCACTGTGTGCTGCCCATGGCCCCATTCCCACCCTGTGCTGCTCAGAGCTGGGGAGGAGGAGTCAGGTGTAGGAGTGAAACTGAGCTTGGGAGAGCCTGGAGAAAAGGTGGTGTTTGAGTGTTTGTCTTTGCTTCTTGCACCTGAATCTATTTTAATTGGTTATTAGTAATTTTCATTAATTTTAGTTGTTTCATTTTCTCCCCCCCCACCCTGCTGATGGGAGTGAGTGAGCAGCTGGGTGGTCTTGGCTAAGATGAGCCCAGTGCGGAGCGGAACATGGTTGAGCAGTCAATATCAATGTGTTCTGTGACTGAAGGTTATGTTTTGCCATTAGTGCACATACAGAACTCTATCTCCAGAAGTAAAATAAACCCCTGAATGCTGTAAATTGGCATAATTTTTGAAATCCAATGTATGTCTTTCTTGCTGTATGAATTCAGTTCTATCTGAAGCAGTATTCCTATGTGTGTTTTGATACACAGTGGAAATAAGATCTAGTTCTCCTACACACGAATATGCTATCTATTTGTGAATTGAGTTTCAAACTCTTTTATCAACACTGATTGCTGCCCTGGGAAATAATTCCAATATATCAAAGCCTGAGAGAAAAGAAAGCCGAGAGTGGATGGATGTTTCAAAGGAGAATGAAAAATAAGCATTAGAATTCATGACAAATAAAAGCAATTTGTAGTACAGAAGTAGGCGTTGTATTAAATACATTTAAAATATTGCATGTAAATGAAATAGATGTCTGTGCTTAAGAAGGAAGAAAAAATGCTATGCATCGGTGTTTAATAGGATATTTGTAGTTAGTAAAAGACTTTAACTTGAAAATAAGACTATCCATAATTCACTTTAGATAGTTAAAAATTAAATTATTTTTTTCTTTATCAGAATCAGTTACTCTTACTCCTATTGAGTAATGTTTTATTCTTAAAATAGGTTTCCTCATTTGCACTACCTATAACATAAAATACTATTCAGTGCTAGAAACAGTGGGAAAATATTCCTAGCAGCAAGATATTTAAAGAGAGAAAAAGGGATATCTTTCGCTTTCTTCATTATGATGTGACAAGGACAGTCTATTAGAAAAGTCGAAAAATATTTTGAGTGCCAAATTGGATGACACTCACCATTTAATTTTTTTCTCAAGTGTTTATTTTGAGCTCATGAGTAAATCTATTCATGTTTTCCAGTTTTTCAATGGAGAGGTAGCAATATCATGGCAAAGCCATTTCTAAACAAAAGAGCCTTATTTCTCTGTGACAATTAGATAATTTTGGAAGCATGTGGTTTGTCTTATATAATGGTATTACAGCTACAAATGAAGCAAAATAGAGAAAAGGAACCTTTTATCAAATGAAATGACTGTACTGCTTGAAGAAATTTAGGATGTGACTAGATTACAATGCTGTTTTCTTTTAAACATTTTGGACATATAAAAGGACAAGACCTAAACTGAGTGGTTTTTTACATAAAAGGTTCACTTACAAATAAAATGTTTTATCTTCTAGTGTTTTTAAGATGTTTTTCATTTTAAAGACTAATTATTTGCTGATCTTAAGAGAAAGAAATCATGATATCCACCATGATATGGTTGCTATTTGGAATATGTTAACCATTTTTATTAGATTCCAGTGATTAATATTATTTAACTGAGAACCCTGGGGTTTACTTAGTGACACAAAAAATGTGTATGCATGTTTGTCTGTGAGATCTGAACAAGCAGCACCTTTCTCTTTTCGAATAATAGAACGCACATGCCAGAAATGTGAAAAGTTGCATACAGCCCTAGTTTCCAGGGCTCAAGTCAGTGTATGTAGTTGGCCCACACTTGAGAAAACGACAATTGGAGAGCGATATTGAAATTTCCAGCTTTATATTTTTGTAAACTTTCTTTAGGTTTCTCAAAAAGCATATCTGGCAAATCTAGACATCCCCCGTCTCTATTCTGTGATGAATCTGTTCTGCTACCTCATTGTCACAATTTTGTTTTTTAAAGAAGATGTTTCCATAATCACAATAGCTCAACACTGGTTGATCGGTTTTCCCTACTTTTCCATGATTAAACTCTCCTGTCATTTTGTCTCACTTGTATCTATAACCTACATTTTCCTCTTTTTGTCATGTTCTTGTAACTTCTGATGTAGCTGTCAGAGATGAGTCTTATTTTGTGCCAGGTAATAAGGGGTTTATTATTTTATTATTTTCAATTTCAAAGCAATTACTACTAATTAAAGAAGTGAAAGTTTCTTGAATGATTAGACATGGGGCCCTTAGAGCCAAGCAACCTAATATGAAACATGGCAGCAATAGAACAGCTCACAAGTTGATTTCAGTCAGCTTTAATGATAGCCATCCCATTAAAAAAAAAAAGTTATTCAATTTATGTTTGATAGGAGCCATTCTGAAAGTTTATTTTATCTGTATTAAAGGACTCATGGGTTAACTGCCTTGAAGTAAGACTGAAGTAAGGCAGACTCAGATCCTATTTCAGCCAATGTGGCAGCTACCCTGTGGACTTCACTGTTACTGCTTAATGCATAATAATACAAATAAACTTAAGCAGAGATGCATTTTTAATTTGTGTTAGTAACTTAAATATGAAACGGTGCTGTTTAGGTGTAGCTGTGTGACACTATGGCTTCAGTCACTATGCAGTCTGTCTTAGGGAACCTGTTATGCCTGTCCTGTATGCTTTAATGCTTGAGTTGGAAAGCTGACAATATTCAGGACCTTATTTCAATTATCATTTGATACTCAGTCACTCTTATAAACATAGTTAGCCATCTTATCAGTTACCTGGGCTTTATAATTTTTACTTTTCTCAATTTACTGCACATCTACATGACATATGACTTTTCATTTGTGAATATTCTTTTTCAGCTGAACAGCAAGTTGATAGCAAGTCTGTGGTGAAAGTTACAATACTTTTAAAGGACGTATAATCTGCTGTGCTTTTCAAAACCCTCAAATAGGTAAGATGCAATCAAATTTTATACTACACTATAGTTTGCCAGTCATGCACCATTATAATTTGACAGGCATGATGTGATACGATGAAATGTGAATGACATAACCCACTGTGACATAACGGAT
Source organism: Brachypteracias leptosomus (assembly GCA_013401335.1). NCBI lineage: Eukaryota > Metazoa > Chordata > Aves > Coraciiformes > Brachypteraciidae > Brachypteracias > Brachypteracias leptosomus. The sequence continues at coordinate 9,622 of VYZX01024010.1, forward strand.
AGGCCAATGTAGAAATTTAATAAACATTTCCAGTAAGTTTGCTCTACTCAGCCTGTCATGTCCCCAACAATGCCCTGGTGTTATGACAATATTTGGGACATGTATTTGGTGTTAAATGTTACGAAATGTAAGTTTGCTTGTTCATGAGAAGTGTGATAACTGTTTCCATGTACCCTTTCTGAATAGTCTGGATAATATTGCAACTATACAATTATTCCTAAGTAGGCACCTGGAAATGCTCTTGGTTATAAATGGCCAGTAGAGAAACTACTGAATATATGGAATCACTTAACCTACTTACATAAAAATTACCTAACATGGATATACTATGTTGTGGACAGCTATGACCTAATTGGCTTCTTCCTAAACTTCTTAGGTTTTTTAAAAAAAAAAAACACAGTCCCAGGTTGTTTTTTTTTTCTCTAACTTATCATGACAGTGGCTTACTCAGAGTCATAAGGTGTCTCCTTATTTACTTCTTCTGACTTACATTCCTGCTACCATAAGGAGGTGGTTGTGTAACTCAATGAAAAACAGCTAAACTTGGTACAGCTAAACTCCTAAAATAGCATTTAATACCTAAAATTAACAATGTACTATTTTTAAAAATCCTTCACACTATCCCTTCAGCCAGACACCAGTTACGCCTTGCCCATTTTCTAACTAGGTAATGATCTGGAATCAAGAGTTTTTAAGTTTTTGTACTAATCTAGTTCTTGTGTTTTCAATGGGAACTGGCAGCCTCACATACCATGGTCAAAAACTTCATAGCAGTGTTTCAGGACTAAGGATAATACGACCAGATTAATTATTAATTTATTTATTGCAACACTAAAGTGAAAAGTATTTAAGATTCTGGGGGGAAAATAGTACCAGAATTTATTTTTGTTAGCTTTAAGACCTGTCTGTAACACTCTTCTGTGTTGCCATGAACCTCCATTGAGGCAAAATCTTCTTATATTAAGAACTGAAGTTATGGATACATATAAACACACTAGTAATTTTGTCATTAATGTAATCTAATTCAGATTTGTTTGTGGATAAAAGTGCTAACACTTGAAGGTTCAATACCTTACATTGATTTATACTGAAATCTGATATAGTAGAACGTATTTCCAAAATAATTTTCCCACAGTTCATTCAACTGGTACAAAACAAGCAATTTTCTTCACATATAGTTGGAAGATTTACCTGTGTTTTATTTTAAAATATATTTATGATTTAAATTAAGACACAGCTTTAGGAGCAGCAATAGATCAGTGAATGAGAGACTGAATTGTTGCTTGTAGCTTATGACATGGAATTGGGAGAGGTGTTGTGGAAGAGGAGAGTTTCATGAAGCATCAGAAGCCAGTCCAAGTTCATGTTTCATGTGCTTCCTACCTGCAAATTTCTATTTTATTAGAAGTCTGATCATTACAAACATCAAGTCTCTTCATGTCCTACTATTGGACAATAAGTGGCAGAAAGCATGTGAAGTACATCAAAATATTGCATCTGTCTGACTGGACTTGGCATTGGCAGGTGGTAACTTACACTTTGATCAAGCAAGTTTGTTTTACTGCTAGAGCTGTAAACCCAAAAAGGTGGCCTTCTCAAGGTGGCTTAGAAGCATAGCCAGTTTTCCTTGCAATTTTCTAAATGTCCATGTTAATTCTAGCAGTAAACAGGAAAGTGCCTACCTAAAGTAATGCCTGTATGAAGGATTGATTCAATATACTTTTCTATTGTGGCCAAGATGGGAATGGATTAAAACTTGCTGTGCTCCCAGATCCACTTTTCTCTGTATACCACCTGTGGGGTGTCTGTAGGCTGGCATGGATCATATCTATTTGCCTTGATGATGAGCAATATTAAAGCTGTTGCACGAATGGTCCAGGGCTACCTCTCCAGTGTCAAATGTGATGTTGCAGAAAGAATATCAAATACAGTTGGTGATGGTGACAGTACAAGGGGTGGTATACTTATGCACCTACATGGCAAACTATGGTATGGTTGAGTCCATGGTAGGGGGCATACTCTTACCTCATCTCCCTGGAGCTGTCCAAAGTTTGCCACAATGCAAACGAAGAGGTGAATTTTGACTGTAATTTAGGTGTCAGTCTACACACAAAGTACAGCATGAATACCTGGTTGTTCG